>CM037151.1:29218-119218 GCA_020921065.1 Vaccinium darrowii | reverse complement strand
TAGACAAAAAAATGTATTGATTTTAATTTGGGTGCGAAAAATCACTCTTCTAAAATTAATTTTTGCAACCATAAGTCCATAACCCACAAGTATCAAAATAATTTGGACCAAAAAAAAAAAAAACAAGTATCAAAATAAAAATGTAGGAGTAAAATCAGTAAATAGAAGTACAGTACACACCATACGTGTACTTGGTGCCTAGCAAAGAGGGGAGTATATCAAGGGAAGTGGGCAACAGCTGTACAAGAAAAGAACAAGAGCCTGTTTGGGCGCTTCCTTTTTCTATTTTCCCGTTTTAGTTTTCCAGTTTTTGCTGTTTGGCTGCCAGTTTCTAAACTCATTCTTCGTTTCTGATGTTAGAGGCAAAAAACGAAAAACAGCTCTGGGGTTCCTTTTCCCATTCTTGTTTTCGGATTCTGGTTTTTCATTTTCCGTGAACCTTTGTTTTTACCTCTCTACCCTCAACCCCAACCCAGATCCCCAACTATTCCACCTGATTTCTCTCAAAAATTATCACCAAATGGGTTTACAATTAGGTAACAAAAAATACCAAAAATAAGAAAGAAAGAGAGGAGATCATTACTGGTCCGAATTGAGCTCAAACATAGCAGTCGTGTGGTAGATCGTCTTGCTGCCATCTTCGTTGTCTGCAAGGCTTTGTGCGGTGGCGATGGCTAAGTGCGGCGTCAGAGAAAGAGAGGGGCCAGGGGATAGAGAGAGAGGAGAGGTCTGTGTGTTGGGTTTGGTAAAGTAGGTTTTTTTTTGTTTTTAATATAAGCCGGTCGGTTGGATTGGAACAAATCTAATGGGTCTGTGCGGTGGGATTGGAACAAATCAACAAATACATCTTCTAGTTTTTTTTTGTTTGGTTTTTGTTTTGTTTTGTTTTTTTTTTTGTTAATGATTTAGAGCCTGAGAGAGAAATTTTGTCTGG
Source organism: Vaccinium darrowii (assembly GCA_020921065.1). Lineage (NCBI taxonomy): Eukaryota > Viridiplantae > Streptophyta > Magnoliopsida > Ericales > Ericaceae > Vaccinium > Vaccinium darrowii. The sequence continues at coordinate 118,284 of CM037151.1, read as the reverse complement.
AGTGGTGAAACATTAGTATGAGACCACTCTTTATTTTTTTTAAAAAGGGAGATAAAAATATATTTTGTAACATAATTTATAAACAAGGGCAAAATGGTAAAAAAAAAACTCATAACTCATTTTCATTATTTTTCTTCCAAACACTTTTACTTTTGCAAAATGCATTCTGTACACTTCTCCCAAACACTTCTCCCAGAGTCAAAACTCATTCTAATCATAATCCAAAAAGCCAAAAAGCCAAAAATGAAAAGTAAAAAAGTTGGCTCCCAAACACCCTCAAGTCCATAACCCACAAGTATCAAAATAATTTGGACCAAAAAAAAAAAACAAGTATCAAAATAAAAATGTAGGAGTAAAATCAGTAAATAGAAGTACAGTACATACCATATGTGTACTTGGTGCCTAGCAAAGAGGGGAGTATATCAAGGGAAGTGGGCAACAGCTGTACAAGAAAAGAACAAATATTTGTAGCCTTTTAAGTTTTACCCACTTCTCTCTCTCTCTATCTCCGGTCTGTCTGAAATCTGCTCTATCTTCGGTCTCTCTCTTCTTCTTCAGGTACAATTTCTTTCCCAGCCGCAGCAAACCTAATTCTCCCTCTCTCTCTCTCTCTCTAGCGAACGAAAACCCACCATCACCAGCGTGAGAGACACCCATCTCCGGCGTGAAAGACACCCATCTCCGGCGTCGTCATTCTAGATCTATGGCATGAGAGACAACCATCTCCGTCGTTCTAGATCTATGTCGTTTCCACTTGGCGTTCTAGAGGTGGTGATTTTTAACTTCCCGGCTTTGTAATACTCTCTCGAGTAGATGATTTTTAACTTTCCGGCGTTGTAATACTCTCTCTCGCCATCTGCAAAATCTCGGGCGGTACGGCCGGTACCTTCATACCGTCCGGTATTGTCCAAAATAGCCGGAACCGACCGGTATTGACCGGAATTGACGACGGGACGGAATCATAGGGTAATGTTACCGGTTTTATGTAAATCCGGTACGTACCGGCTGGTACCGGCCGGTACGGTACGAGATTCACAACCTTAATTTTTGTCCAAATTTCAAATTTGGATCTTAAAATTGGTGAAGACTGGAGATGTTCTAAAGCTTCTACACCTCTCGCTTTAGGCAAGAGCCGGCCCTAAATTCGATAAATTTACTAGACACCACTACTCATGGTTCTGCGTGCCAAGAAGGAAAATAATCAGCAAGTTGAATATCCGTCAAAAGCGAGTGGCTGCATTGCATAGAGTCGAATTGACAAAAAAAAAAAGAATTGTCCAGTTGGCAGTCTACGTAGCACCAGCGTGTTATAATATATAGTCCGTCAACATCCCCATCAAAAATGAAACGGTAAAGATTGATGAAATAAAGTGTGTCCGCCATGGGGAAGAGCGTGGGAAACCCGTACGATCGCGCGCCACAAGCTGTTGGGCAGACATCTGTTTCCACGTCGGGTTTATCACACTTGTAAACCAATGAAATACACCCACGTCAGGGAAACATATAGATATTCAATCTGAGTCCAACCCTCCAAACGCCTCTTCTTCGCAACAATTTCGACAGAGAACATTCCCGAGACTTGGAATTGAAAACTTGGAATTGAAATTGTGGAGGGGAGGATCGATTCCAAGAAGAAGGAAGAGCTTAATTGGATTACTCTTAATTTTAGAAAGGGGTTGTAGTATTTGTAGGATATGGATGTCTCTGGCACCGTTGTCCGGCCTCTTCCAAATTTAATCGGCTCCTCCTCCGGTATGGAAATCTACTCTAACTCACCCACCTCTGTTTCCTTCTTGTCTTTTGATGATGGCAGAAGAAACCACCGGCTGTCTTTCGGTGACAACCAGCTTTTGGGTTCAAGGAGGAGGAGTAGGAGGGTCGCCGCCATGTTTTCTGACGAGGGACACATGCAGTATTACTCCTCCGAGCGAACAACAACGCGGATGGGGAGGATTAGGTGTGGTAGTGGGAAAATTGACAAGGCTGCCAAAGCAAACGACAAATCCAGGTTCCTGAAAGAGGAGAAGAAGATGATGAAGAAGAGATTGAAATTGGTTGAAGGTCTATCAAGGGACTTGACCATGTTCTCCGACCTAGGTGGTGGTTTTGGCTTGGATAAAAATCATGGTTTGGTCGATCAAGTCCAAGGGAAGATGATGATTTCGGTACGTAACTTTCTTTCTTCTGTTAGATTCATTCCAATTTTGTTTTCTAACTTCACCCTAAAGTCATAAGCATCGTTGTGGAAAAATGTAAATAATGTGGTTGGTTCTTGTAAGCCCTGTATTTGTTTTACTTGAATTTTGGTCTTGTCTTTGATTACTATGGATCCATCAGCTTTGAGGCCGCACCAAAATTTATATTAAATTTAACCTCCAAAACACCTCCTTCATATGTTAAATGCCTGTAGAAAATTCCGCCTTCTCTGTGTTTCAACAGCTTTGAGACCGGTGTAAACAAATTGTTAAGTTAATTCAGTTAATTTGGACTTTAATCATTTCAGTTGCTTCATGTGACTAAACAGTTAATTGGGTGGCAATATCTTAAATTACCATGCAATCAAGCGCCCTGCCAGGGTTGAATATCATTAATTGAAGATATCTTGATTGCCTGTGGCAAAGTGAAAATTACAAAATCCATTTGTTTGCTATTTTTTTTTTTAACCCTACAAGCAAATTGCTCTGCGTAATGATGTCTGTGTGCAGGAAGCAACAGAGTTGATACTTGGACAGCTACAAAAGCTGAAAGCTGAGGAGGAGGAGCTGAAGAGGAAGAGGGAAGAAGAGACCGCCAAACTGAAAGCTGCCGCTCGTATGCAAAAGAGGCTCGACTTTGAAATGTCATCTTCTAGTTCTTCTTCGTCAGAATCAAGCGACAGTGAATGTGGAGAGGTCGTTGACATGAGCTCCCTCAGAAGTGCAGCTGCCCTTGCACCACCAAGCACGCTGACCCAAGAAGAGAGCGCGACTGAGCTGCAATCGGTTATTCCAGAGGCCCATGCGTCATTAACCATTCGAAGCACAGTGAACCAAAAGGGGCCGTCGATCGAGGAAGAAGGTGTTGTTGGAAGTTATTTACAGCATATTGAACAGCCGTGCTTCACTAATCGAACAAGTACTAATACAAGATGCAGTGTAGGTATGGCTGGTGGAGGAGTATCCTTGGTTAACAAGGTTGAGGTGTGCATGGGTGGTAAGTGTAAGAAATCTGGGGCTGCTTTATTATTGGATGAATTTCAGAGGGTACTTGGTGCTGAAGCTTCCGTTGTTGTATGCAAGTGCATGGGCAAGTGCAGGGATGGTCCTAACGTCCGGATATTGAATTATTCTGGTGTTGGCGTCCAAGCAGAGTGTGTAGATGACTCTGCGAGGGTGCCTAGTAATCCTCTTTGTATCGGGGTTGGTTTTGAGGATGTGGGTTCGATTGTGGCCACCTTTTTGGGAGAAAAGCACAAGGAATGCGGTATGGCTGCTGCATCTTAGATTAATGCTTGATGCTAGTCAATTGGGTGGATATAGGTCTAATTTACTCATTTGGCTAATGTCCTTTCAAGTTTAGGATTGTGTTGTAATTGGTGCTGCTGATAGAAAGCCTTATTCCAGTTATGAACTGTAATTGATACATAATCTGTGTAAATATAGTAGTACTAGTCAAGGAACCAAGAAAGTTTTGCCAAGGAGCATAAGATATTTTTTTAGCACTCGCTGGCTGTTCTTTCAATGTAACTTGCAAAGATTGTGCAACATAATATTCACAGAACTATAGCAGGAGAAAGCTGCACAATGACATTTATAATTCTGCTATTAAAGCAATGTTGAGCCCTCACCATATAGCATAAATGGGAGGACAAGTTTCAAAACCCATCAAAGTTGAGGTGCCCCTAGACGGTGCACATCAATACAAGACCCTATATGACCCACGTTAGTACATGCTTCATTTTGCTCTCAGCCCTTTCACGCCTAATAGTTATGTGCATATATACACTAACTATACATCAGTTTGTGGAGTCAATCGCCATGGCGGGGGTATTTTAGCTGGGGCTGATGCTCAAAGTCATCCATATTGCTACAACGCTTCACAAAAGAGTCGAGTGTTCTTTGTTTCGCAGGACTGCTTTTTGGCTGGCCACCTGAGACTTCCAGTGTGCGCTCTTGGCCATCAAGCATCTAGAAAGCCACAGAAATTTCTCGTGTTAGAACCAACAAGGAAGAAAGATGACCAGGCATCTCAAAAAAACTTGCCTCTGGAAACGTGGTCTTCATATGCAAGATAATTGGTAGTAGGTATGGTTAGTCAAGTGGTGTTCTAGACAAGACTGCATATTGGGGCATGTATGGATGTGTATTAAGCATGAATGGTCATCCTTCAAATACAATGCAGCAATGGGACGTATGTTAAATTAGAAAGAGAAAAGGTAACCTGTCCCAAGTTTTCCAGCTTGCTCTGAACAACATCCCTACAAAGGGAAATACCAGAATGAAGTTATCAAATCACCATCAATATCCTACTTTAACCTTGTTTACAGCTAACAGACTTGGAAGTATCCCTTAGCAAAGGCAATATCGTCAAGTAACAGAATTGAGTACAAACATACCAGATTATGTCATCAACAGTGTCATTTGCTAGCAGGTAATATACGTTGACCGAGGACACCTACATTAAACAAAACTGTTAAAAGACTGGAGGCAAGTATGACATTCACAGGTGAAATTTACAACAATTACCCACTAAGAACAGAAACTTAATGGCGACTCCAAGTTTTGGTTTATTTATAGTAGCAAATGTAGTGGTATCACTTCACTGAATCACTGCATTCACGCTATTCATGATCAACTGGGGCCATACATAAGTTTTAACACAAATAAGAGCTAGAAGCCTGAAAGCTGAAAGCAGAAATAATGATATACTCGGAGAAGCACTGAGCCACTGACTAAAGTAATGCCCACAAAACACAGGCCGAGCGACTAAAATGGACTACAAACTCAGCACAGCTCTTACCAACAATTGAAGAGACTTAAATGCCAGGATAATTTTGAGTAAACATGCAGAATCTTTTGAAATACAAAAGGCGAAATAATAAATTTCTAAGTTTACCTGACCAATCCTATGAGCCCGATCTTCTGCTTGGATAATATCGCCTGGAGTCCATGATAACTCTGCAAAAAGGACTGTGCTTGCAGCTGTAAGGGTTATACCGACACCTCCAGCTTTGATAGAAAGCTGTGAAATGACCATCACAAGATAAATTAAATATCACATCCACAACGGCAGTATGAAGACAGTCTATCAACTGCCAAGTTTCAAATACATGGAAATGAGAGCAGAAAACATTATAACCAAAATAACTGATTAAACTGCATCACCACAGCTGCCTTTATAGAATCTTTTTCCTGAAAATCTGTCACCAAAGCTTGCCTAGATGCTGCAGGAGTGCTGCCATCTATTCGAATGCAACCAACTTTTTTCTTCTGCAATTCGGTAGAGCTAATAAGAATGGAGCAAGTGTTTTACAAAACAAAGTAGGCCAAAAAGCCTATTGAAGAGTAATTATTACCTGAAGAAATTGGTGTATCGAATCAATCATGGGTTGATGGTGTGCAAATATTAGAAACTTGCAACCTGCCTGCAACAATTAGAAGGAAACAAAACAAAATCATACAGATGAAATATGAAACTTAAGTCTACAATAAAACTGGGAAATAGAAAACCCCGAGGTCTATAGCATTCATAAAAGGACATTACATGCAAAAGTGGAACATGAAAAAGATACGAACCATACTACCATAGGCATTGTGGTGCAATTACATAGATGTCGGATATTATTACGATAGAACCACAGGCTTGAGCTAATTCTTGAACCTCAACTCGACAAACAAAAAAATAGGGAAAAATACAAAAAAACCCCTGACCTTTGGACCGAGTATTATAGAGACACCTGACCTTCAATAAACGTTAACTAAACCCCTAACCTTTGCATTCCGTTATCAATTAACACCCTCGTCCCATTTTCCGTCCAAATGCTAACAGAAAAGCTGATGTGGCGTTTAGTTGGATACTTTGAGACACCTGGGCTAATATTTGGCAATGACATGAACGTTCTAGCAAATTTTGGTGCGAAACCCAATCACAAACCACATGTGTCAGTGGGCCCCCCACTAATCTGACTTAAAAGAAAAAAAAAACCCCTCTTTCTCTCCTCCCCTCATCTCTCTCCCCAAACTGAATCCCCTCCTCTCTCCTCCGCCTATTCCAGCCACCACCTCCATAACCGCCGCCGCCGCTTGGACAGCATTGGAGTCGAACCTCGGCGTCGTCGACCGAATCCGGCAACAGGTTTGGAGACTGGGCAGAGGCGGATTGCTTATATATACTTTCAGGTTTTTTCATTAAACTGAACGGTCCTGCTCTGAAATTTTTGTTACTTCCATTCTAAATTTACCTCAAGGATTGAAACCCTTCAGTGAGGTGGTCACTGCTCGCATTAATCAACATCTGATCAATACAAAAAAAAAATGATTAAAAAAACTAAATTTGACCCGTTGCTTTTTGGTGGTGGTGGGCATGGAAGTGGTGGTGGTGGACATGAAAGCGGCGGCGGCGGTGGTTATGGAGGTGGTGGCTGGAATAGGCGGAGGAGAGAGGAGGGGATTCAGTTTGGGGGAGAGAGATGAGGGGAGGAGAGAAAGAGGGGGTTTTTTTTTTTTAAGTCAGATTAGTGGGGGGCCCACTGACACATGTGGTTTGTGATTGGGTTTCGCACCAAAATTTGCTAGAACGTCCATGTCATTGCCAAATATTAGCCCAGGTGTCTCAAAGTATCCAACTAAACGCCACATCAGCTTTTCCGTTAGCATTTGGACGGAAAATGGGACGAGGGTGTTAATTGATAACGGAATGCAAAGGTCAGGGGTTTAGTTAACGTTTATTGAAGGTCAGGTGTCTCTATAATACTCGGTCCAAAGGTCAGGGGTTTTTTTGAATTTTTCCCAAAAAAATAACCTTTCTTTGTTTTCATCACCAATTAGTTACGCTGAGTTGGAATTAGTTCTAATTAGTTTTGGTAGTCACAGGAATAACCCAAAGTACACACAAGAAAATTAAAAAATTAATCGTGTTACTCAACATGTCTGTGTCTGCATTCTTTTACAGTTGGTATCTTGTGAGGCTGTGACTCTATCCTTATTAGTATCTGTGCTTCTTACCTTACCATTTTTCACATGACGAATTCCAACTCCAAGGTTCTTAAAGTAGAGTATGTGTACCTACTCTCTTTAAATATACTCCATTACAGGATTCAGAAAATCCAAATGAAAATATCAAAAGTGCCAAAGTGATTTGGTGGACAGATGATTATCGTCTTTCATAACAAATATATAAAATTGTTTCATGTTCCAATTTCTCTTCATCTATTAATGTTACTTGGAAGTTGTTTATGACTAAAAAGTTGCAAATTTTGAGTTTAAGTTGCTTGTGTATGGTATTCATATCTGCAACGTAGGTGATAAGTCCCCAATAGTGTAAATAATGGGCCTTATCTCTCTCGTTTTTGTCACACACGCATGCATTTCAAAACTTTAATTGTTTGATTTCACGCATAGTTGTGTTTTTGGTAGTTTCAGGTGAAACTTGTGAATAAGGCGTGTTTTGACGCGATGGTTTGACCAAAGGGGTACCCGAGTACCCGAGGCCACGTGGCACTCTGCCACCGTATCCCGAGAGCCGAAAACGAAGTACTAGACAAGGCTAAAGAGGACCCAAAAGCCAAGGGATGATCAAGGAACAGAGGAGGAAAAATGGCCAGGATATACCGGTATTAGCTGAATAGAACGACAGATTGGCCACACAAAGCCCGGATGCCAGTATCTAGTATGTTGAGATACTGATATCTCTTGCAAAATTCAGCAGATTTTTTGCCAGGGGGGACTAAGACTTTTTTAACATGGTTTGGGGGCTATAAAAGCCACCCAAACCCCATATTTTAGGTTTATTTTACATTTTCACCGTCTCTCTCTGCCTCTCTCTTATTTCCCTTTAGTTCTAGCTCTCACTTCTCTCTAGATCTGAGGCTTATTTAGTTGGATTCAAGCTTAAGTTCTTCACAAAAGTTGTAAGTATGTTATTATTCTCTTGGGATCCCTGTTTTATTTTAGTAGAATCAATGTTTCATGCTTTCATTTTTTTTTTTTTTTACTTAGTATTTTCATTTCTCCTTTGATTATGTGTGAGTAGTGTAGCAAGGCTTGGTCATGGAGTGATTAGCACCCCATGGCTTGGGTTATTTTGTTCTCTCTCTCAAAATGAGCATCAAAGTAAGTTTGTTTAAGAGTTAGGGTTCAAGTTTTATGTATCAAAATTAAGATTTGCTAACATTTTTTATCTTGTGTAGGCAAGGGCTTGACCACTTGCCACACATGATGCTTAGAGCTATAGCAGTCAAAGTTTTTTGTAAAAATGCCTCAATGAACTCTAATCTTGAACAACCCCATTTTCTAGAATCTAAATGTGCTAAATGTTAAACCTTCCGGTTGAGCATGTTTACTACATGCCTTAACCGTGTAATCTTGAGAAGAACAATTTAATTCAAATCATGGGTGTTATGAACCCTTTGACTTTGTCTTCAGTTTAAATAGTTCAAACCTTCAAATTCAAGTCATCTAGTCGAGATAGGGAGAATCCCACAAACAAATCCACTTAAAAGTTGGCCGTCTTAACGCCAAAATCTCATAGCAAGTCAAATCTCATGCTGGTTGCATTTGGTCCCTGTGGAAATTGACCCTGGTCTTACCGGGTTATTGTACTACAACCGACCTAGCCCTACACTTCGGGCAACCACTTGCACAACACAAATCTGGGTTGTAAGCAGTATGTTTTGTGCCAGTAACACAGACCACATTATTTTGGAAGAGGGACTTGATATGGGCTTGGGTTTCAGAGTAAAAGTGATACGCGCTTGGAGACAATACTCCTGTTATAGTTCTTGTATTCTATCATTTTACGAGGTACTGGAGACAATCCATACACTCTGATATCACCGTCTCAGTGAAGCACTTATAATCTTGAATTACATGCTGGGTGAATTTTTATAGGGACGTGTTGTTCTGTTAATTTTCGTAACATGAGTTTTGATTGACATGATTTCAAGCATAAGGCGTATGCTAGCATACCAAAGTTAAAGAGAGTGAACAGCGGCGGCTATTTAGAATGTACATTATAGCACAAAGAAGAAGTACAAACCTCAATGACCGTTCCCAGGTAATCCAGAACTGCTGGGATCTTGGCTTGTGCAGAATCAGTATAGATCTGGATTCCAAAAAAGTATAAAAGAGAGCATGGCAACAGATTTAGCTAATAACAACCCACCAATTTCTGTTAATCATTTTCTTGCAGGTGAGACTAGGCCTACTAAGTTTTAAATAACTTCCAATCCGGCATTCCATATTAGAAGTTAGCAGGAATGGCATTTTTTGTGGCCCCTAGTACAATTTCTATTATCTGCATCGTAAGCTCAAGTGCAATGATTGAACAAATACACACAATAAGATCAGAGGAAAAGTAACAGAGTGCTACTTGCGTTTGTTGATGTCAACTCTTTAATATCTTCACATCATTCAGTAAACTAAGAGAGTTCTAGTGCAGTGATAAACACTTGTGTAAAACAAGCTTTCAGCCTCTGTGTAATGTAAAATCTGGCTGTCAACCTCGAAGCAAAAAATTATTCTGATGACTCGCAGTTTCTAAAGTCGACAGATTTTCCTCTCTTGCATACAGAATTTTAAGGGTGAAAACATACGGTGGTTGCTTTCAATATCCAATCAAAAATCACTTGGCAATATATTGTACACTTCCATAGTTGTAGGTCATGCCTAGATCTTCCAGTGCATGTGGACTATGAAGCAGGCTAGCAGCAAAAGCCAACCAGAAGATGACACAGCTGGTAGGCCATGGCCTTCTTCTCTTTATGTGAAGTTGGCAATAGAAATAATGTGGACTATGAAGTGAACAAGCACAAAGTCATTCAACCTGCTGAAAAGTATGCAGTATTGCAGTGGATGTCAAATAACCTGCATTTATTGGAACTAGTAATCAATACAACACTCCACCTTCGTATGCAATGACCAAGATCTGGTCCATTCAGGTCCCACTCTCCATGCATTTTGAAGGTGGTTTGATTCCACACCAGTATAACCACAAAATGCAAATACATGCGTCAGTCAATCAGATCACACCTTCCATACCTCCAGAATCCAACTAAAGTGATTAGAAAAGACCTAGATTAATATCCAATTTGATTCAACATTTTCAATTATTAAGTGTGAATATCCACCGGTTAGTTCAGTTGATAAAGAATTGCGACTTGTGAGTATATTTGCAGAATCCCACAACATCTTCCCTCTGCTAAGTCTAAGAAAAATGCTTCCTAGCCCCTAGGCAAGTGTTATATAAGGAAATTTGCATTTTTGCTTTTCAATATTACATGTGAACATAAGCAATATGCTTTTTTTGACTGCGTCAATAAACATCTTCTGAACCATAATCCTTTTCCTATATGGTAACTTCAACCTCCTATTACCGATCTATCTATGATCAGACCACATAAGACAAGGTGTTTCACAAATTTACAGAATGAAAAGAGAAATCAGAGATTGGTACATAAGACATCGTTCGCAGCTTGGTGGCAGGAAGCTCCTAAAATGGAACCGATCCCACCTTAGAAGCACACTCCTGCGCTCCCAACTACGGAGCTTGACTGGAGCCTGCTCCCACTGAGGTAGGACCTCGCTCCTTACGAAGACGGAGCTTTTGAACGATCCTTAAATAAAATTAAAAAAAGATTTATCACTTGGCTTTATTAATTGGTCTTTGATGAACTCATATATCTAGCTCAAGTCATGATATCTTGAAAAGAAAACCATATATTGAAACACTAGCCCATTTCTTACACTTCTGGTGGACTTGACTCATATTTTTAATCCATAAAAAGATTGTCCTTGTAAAGTGTAAATTGTGTGCTATATTATTTTCGTCATATCTGTATGCGCTCCTTTCATATTTCCAACCTTGGGAGCTTCCATATTCCCCCGCACTCCGCTCCATGCAACCAAGGTTTGCAGTGACATTGCCCACATACTAAGATATCATACAATTTAGAGAAGGCTAAAGAAAAAATGGTTCATAGTAAAAAAATCAGGTCACCGTATAAGTAAATTCTTTGACTGTGCCAAATATTTTTCTCGAAAAAATCTCAGAATCTATATTTCTTACTATTTGATAGCTAAAGCCAAGCTGTTAGCGTCAGTGAGAAACTTTGCTGAGGCAGCAGTGGTCAATTTTCTTAGTTCAATTAGAAAACTACTAAGGACCTTATAACAACACCATAGTCTTCATCAACAATAGTCATGCCATTTTCATGCTCCTCCCACTAAGATTAAGTTCTGTAAAAATACACAAAGTTTTGTCATATAAAACCAGATTGGTTCTTCTTTCACACACCCTACGTGTATATTTGACTCATAACTTTATTCACAGTATGCATCAGCAGAGAATACAACTATTGAGATTATTATAGTGCTAGATAGCACAACAAAATAGCAAAGTGAAAAAAGTATCCTACCTCCGTAAGAAAAAGGAAGACAAACAGTTATATAACAGAATAGAGACCTTATTAATGAGATGCTTCTCAGAAAACTTAAGGGATTCTGCTTCCTCCTTTGATTGGCTGGCCTTAATTTTGCTTTTCACAACCTCCAACTGCAGATAAAAAACATATTGACCAGTCATTTTGTTTTTCATTTCTCCTTAAGTACCATTTCTTTTTGGGTTTCAGGTTGGATTAGGGGCGGGTTCAAAGTTCAAATTATGAAGATTTCTATTTTTAAATGAAATTACCATGTACCGTGGAAGTGTAGAATGCTTCAAAATTTTTTTAAAAAAAAAAAGTAGTAAAAATGATACCAAAATTCCATCTGATCAAGAGAAAGGGAGCTAATGTGCAATGCCGATGCTCTGGACTATGAATGAAGGAAGCATGGTAATAAGCACACAAATGGTTCTTGGACGTTTAGAGGGACACTATTTCAGTGGTATTCTAACTTCTGAGAGCAGCCACTTTGTGCATATATTGCCAAAGTTTAGGTCTATTTCCAATCATCCCCGCCCATACCTCCAATGACTGGGGACTAGATGGGTTCCGTTATTGTTGTTGTTATTAAGAGAGAGAGCTAAAAATCAACCAAAACAACTCCTCCCATGTAGAGTAACGACAAAACGGAACCCTTCAATAGTGCCACAAAGTTGAGGGGGAAAGATTCCGAAGTAATCCTTAGTAGAAGAAAAAGAAACCATTATCATGCAATCCACACAAGTACACAACAATGGTATGCAGTCAGTCCATAACTTATTCCACAACCTGAAGACCAGTTTCATACGTAAGACAATATTAACATCCCATTTTAGAGATACCATCAGAACCATGCTTGGGGCTTAGCGTGACACCGTTCACAGTAGTTGTTTGCCAAAACTACATCACATTTAACTTCTGGTAACATTACTATTTCAACTTTTTGACGTCAAATTAAATAAATTTCAGGGTCTTCAAGAAAGTACAAACTAAAAAAAATTTACATCACCTCACGAAACAAAGCATTGATTTGTCTCATGTCCTTCTCTGCCAAATCCAAGAAGACCTGCAAAGTACACGTATTGTGAAGAAAAAGGGAAAGGATAATAAACTTAAGCATAGCTCTTTTAACATAAGGAAAATTAGACTGATCTCCTCTGATGTATCAAAAAATTCACACCTCGTCTATCTTACCTGTTGGCCGCTAATGGAATGTCTTATTTTACCAATTTACCATTTAGTTTGACAGGGACTTTTTTCTGGAAATCAACTGTGTCTTTACATTTGTACCATCATGCCTATTGCCTTCTTAGGAAGGCAATGGGGGTATGGGAGCTCATTCACTGAGTGTCGCTCATTCACTCCCTCATATGCTGCTGTCACCTTACGCTTTGTGGGCTCTCGGTGACAAGGCTATGAGTCCATTCCCTCACTCCTTTTCAATCCGTCCCTTCATCTCACCACAACACAAGCAGCTTTTCACAACCAATGACACTGGTGACCACCACCATGCCACTGCAATCCACTATCATTGGTCTCCTCCACAGCTACCCCTGCCAAGTGTCAATCATTGCTGACTCCACCTCCATGACATCGCCACCACTATGTAGGTGCTACCACTGATGACAGAACCACCGCTGCAGATCAGCAAATCAATCTCTTCTCTCTTCTCAAATCAATTGCAATGGCCCAATTCTCTCTCTCTCTCTCTCTCTCTCTCTCTCTCTCTCTCTCTCTCTCTCTACACCCACGCCCACCCACCCACACACACACGAATCAGAAACTCTAGGGTTGTCATATAATAAATCAGAAATTGCAATACTGCGGTGAATAAAAAACTAAATCAAAGCTTTTGGGTTCAAGCCTGTTGTCTTCCACATCTTCTTCAAGAGATCATAATGGTTTTAGAGAGAGGACAGGAGAGAAAAATGAGGAGGGGCAAGAGAGATGGGTGGGAAAAGGGAAGAGAGGGGGTGGTGTTGTGGGCTTTGGTGATGATTTACGTGATTATACATTATGGGTACACATAAGTGTGTTGTGTAGTTGGTGGTAAGGGCAGGCCTCTGAATTATGAAGTGGGGCAGTCCTCTGAATTATGAAGTGAGTTATGTACAAAAAACAAACAATAAAATATTAGATTGGAAGTAGTGCATCATTTCGGATCGCGGCACACTTGTTTATGAATAGGAAGCACGGATAGGGGTAAAGTACACAAAAATGTTGATTTACGCATCTGTCGCCAAGATCTGTTTTGTCTCGTCTTACACCTCCCAGAACACTCTGTTCACAGGGACCAAAACTGGGTATTGTTCTTATATCACTATCAGGAGTGTAACCCAAGCACATCAGGGTTTTACAATACCAAGAAGTTCACATTGCCGCCGCAGCTACACCTAGCCACTTACTGAAAACAAGTATCACCCATACAGTTGAAAGGATTAATACAGACTGCTGCTATGCATTAACACACATCATACATATTTTAATTGTGCATCGTGGGCAATACTGCAGCAGACATGATTGCAAATACTCCTCAGTCCTCACCAAATGACTGAACAGAAATATATTTTACCTGTTGCCTGCGCTTCACAGGAAGCTCAGAAAGAACATCCCTCTTGAGTCTGCGGATCATCAGAGTCGCTTTTATCAAGTTGTGAAGCTCCTCATGATTACTGGCACCTTGATAGACTCCAAATATACCCTAAGGAATTATGATTACGAGCAAGAAATGCAGTCACTATGAGGTATCAAAACCAATACATTGAACATCATATAGTCCGATAATCTACTGAAAGTATTAACTTACACCTTTGCAATATCGGTTACCATATTCATGGACATTCTTATATACGTTGGGATACAAAGCTTCCAGCTGCCAAGCAAAAAAAGGTCATCTACAAACGTACAATAGCGTGCAGATTTATTGAAGTTAATGCTACATGTGGTAAACTAACACAAAATTTACCTGTTTAAATAACTCAATTGGTCGCGATAAAGCAGGAGTTCCACTGAGCAATATTGCATATTGAGCTTTCTACAATTGACAACTTGTAAGTTAGTAGTAATGGAAATTCTATGTGTAAGTTTGGTAGCCACGCATATCATACCTGTAATATTGGAAGGGACGCACTTGTTCGCTTTGCTTGGGCATTCTTCAAGAAATGTGATTCATCGGCAATCACAACCTGAATAGACAAATCCTTATTGATGGAAACATAACTAGCTCTCAATTTGCCCCAGACATAAAGATTTAAGGTGTCCGCAACGGTAGAGATACTGTATGAGTACATTCATAGAAATAAAGCTATTTTAATGGTAATGCAATGCATTTGAGCTGCATAGTATTATTATAGATTACCATCCGGAGACGAGGGGTTGACCAACATGAAACAAACAAAAAGGAGAGGTACAATAGGGATTGATTTACTTCCCACCTGGGGCAGCTGGATTCCAAGCGAAGTAAAAAACGGGGCAACACTATCTATTGAAAAAGGTGAAGCAATAATATGTGTACCAGTACATGCGTTCACTATTAGGCTCCTTCGGTTGTCAGGTATTTAGGGTGGGAAAGCTGCTCTCAGGAGATGTGAAGGAAAAACAGACTCATTTGACAACGGAAGTTTGCAAGAAAACTAGAATTTTTTGTTGTTCATTTAGTAGGAAAAAGAAGTTGCGGGAAACTACTTTCTGTTGATATACAAGTACATGTTAATGTAACTTCTAAGTATATAAACTTCATTTTTGTTTTTCCTCCAAAATGCATCTCTGTAAGCAATTTGTGCACAGTAACATTGATAACAGAAAAACAGTGTGAATCCTTTGTCCCAAGTCTTCATCACATTTTACTATACTGTCACGTCGTCGTCTCCTCAAGGTTTAGCAGTTTCAAGTGTTATTAGTCTTCTGAACAGCCGAAAACTTGAGATGCAATATCCATTATGTATATGTATATATGTATGTATACACCTATTAAAATATAATAGTCTAATAGAGCATGTGAAAATAAACAGAGAAGGGTAGACGATGAGAGAGGCTAACTTTGCTTTAAATGTTTTTCTGTATTGGCACCAATTTTGAGGGGCACAGAGGGTTGAGCAGAGATTTGAATAAGCGACAGATATAACCTTAGGGGACTACCGAGACGGGTTATGGCAAGAAAAAAACGTAAAAATGTGTTCATAAAGCTTCTAGAAATATGTTCTGACATGATTGGTTTTAAAATTAATTAGATTGTTTTATCACATCTGAACTGTTGGAAGAAATCCCTTCCGGTCATGTTTACTAGTGTAACATACACAGGTCTAACCCTATCGTACTGCATTTAGAGTAGTTACAATCATTCCAGCACTTGTTCCACATATCACTATCAATTTCTACGTAAGGTAGCTATTAACCTAAGACACACGGAGACACCAATATGCCTCACATGTCCATGTTGGATGTGGATATGTTCAAGTGAATGTTCATTATATATTTCCCAATCGTTCCAGTTGGACTAGCTGGTGAAACATTGCAGACACACTGGGAACACACTGAAGACAAGCTACCACCAAAATACAATTGCAAAAAGTTGGGGTAGGCCGGCAGGGTCAAAATTGCCATAGATGCGTAGTATACTAGTATGTGAAGATTTATTTGATGAAGATTGTTTTTATATAGCCCTATTACCAAATATTATTTGTCTTCATCCTCGATTTGATCCAGAATAATTATTTTTTATTCTAAAAGTGTATAATTATAAAATACATTGCTTTATTCATTGTGTTCCAACGTGTCCGTGTCCTAATTTTTTGAAATATAAAGTGTCTGTGTCATGTCCATCCATGCTTCTTAACTCTAAACTACAAGGCTATTCCATGGTGCTAACATTTGGATAATTACATTGTTCATCTTAAACCATAGAAACTCAACCTTGGGTTAAGACCATAGCCAAAGCATCATTTGTCAAACCAACAAAAGGATTTCCTGAGCCAAAACAAATTATTTCACTTAGCTCGTTAGGAGGACAGACATGAACACAATAACTAGACTAAACTACGATTGGATAACAATGTCTAGGACATGGAAATGTGAAAATCATAATTGCATTTCACACATGGAAACCTTAGTATTAGGACTGATATGTTCAGGTTTGATCTTTATGAAACCTTCAATAAATGTCGTAGCAACTCCCTTTCCATTCCTCTTCTTCAGAACAAAACAACCAAAATTCATGGTAATCTGAATTCTGAAAGACAGGATCAAAAGTTTTGATAATTTATATGCTTAAATCCTAAAATATATCATTGTTGTGCTAAATTGCTTTGACCAAATGTATGACCGTCAATCCTTTCAGGGAAAAAACTTCAGATACCATACGCAGAGACCTTTTCATGCATGTCACTGAGATCTACAACACAGCAGGCTTGTCACTGAGATATAGAGGAACATTGAGAGAACGAAAAACCAAAGCTTGCAATTGCTCATGCTATGATCGTTCTGAGCTTGATTCATCCTTTTCTACTCCTACAACTCTGTGGTGGCTCCACAGAATTCAAGATCTAAAAGCTGAAAACACACTTCAGCCAACTCAGGCTGCTCTCAAAAAGTACAGGTGGGCATGCCTGACATGAAGAATAAAATAAATCTATATAATTGAGCTAAAAATAAACATTTTTATGAGTAATTTTATATATCAGGCATTAGTTTGATGAATTGTCAAGTAAAAAAAATAAAAAAATAAGCTAAAAGTAGGACCTTTTGACATGACATGACAACACGAACCCGACACAACCCGAACATGACACGAAAGATTTGGTGAGTTGAAAAATGTTGTAGGAAATCATAAATAAGATTATGATGCGTAACACGAAAATTACATGAAATTACCTGTTGTCCACCCCTATCAAAAAGTAGTGCCAGGTTGCACCATTTTCGTGGGTGGGAAATGGATACAATCCTCTTGGTTGTTTACAACAAGGTCATGACTAAACATTCGAGACAACAAGAAATAAATCCGCAACGGAATGAAAAAAAAAAAAAAAATTCAAGTTGTAAGATTGAAGAGTTTGGGAAACATGAAACCAGGAAGTCAGATGGAGACATTGTGCAAGATAAAAATATCCAAGATACAACATGTGCTTACCTTAAATTCAGATGCCATTAGAACGTTTTGCAACTTGGGAACAACGTCATAAGATAAAATATTGAACAAGCCATCAAGATGAATAGAACCCTTGGTATTTGAGTGCACTATAGTGAATCCAGCCCTGTTTGACCCACCACATTGAGACAAAACCACCTGCTAAGAGATCTATATTAGAAGCAAATTCCAATCACTGCATATCTTAGAAAGCATCTCTCTCCAACAAGTACTTTTATCCACATAAAAAGCATCTGAATTTTGAGAAGGCATCAGGCATGGTTAAGTCTTATGTGGATTTTGGTCAGATTATCCTTGTAAGGTACTAAAATCTGAACCAACTCATATAAGAGGCAGTATAAATGACACAAACTTTGTGCAAAAAAGAAATGTTCCATTCAGCATCTATAAAGCCATCCAGGAATTCAAATAGAAAATAAAAGTCGTCACATTACAAAAAGCTTCATAATGCATGCATTTCATAAGTAACTTGAATCAACATAAGGGAAAATTTCAAAAAAAACCCTGAACTTTGGCCCGTTTATCACATCAACACGCTTTTAAAAATGTCAACTAAACCCCCGAGCTTGACACTCCGTTATCAATTTCCCCCGTCTTCCATCCAATACTTAACGGAAACTCCCAAAACAACGTCGTTATGTGGGTTTGTCATGGGCTTCCAAATTTCTTCACTACACGTTGTCTTGTGGGGCCAACTTCGGGGTCCCACACGACGATCTGAACCGTTCAATAATTTTAAAATAATTATTCAAGTTGTGTTCGAAAAATCAGGTCCATCGGATGCTTATAAGTAACTGATCTAATTAGTTCAATTTTTCATTTAGAATCAGGACCCTATAAGCTGAAAGAATTTTGAAAAAAGTTATACAATTGTGGGCTCGGTATCTCCTTGATCTGAACCGTAGAAATTGTAGCGCATGTTGTGATAGCATTCACTTAAAAAATTATCTTGATCGGACATCGATCGGTATGCAAACGCAATTATGAACTGTTTTGATACCTATAGATATCTGATCAAGATAATTTTATTAGTGAATGCTTATCTCAACAAGTGCTACTGTTGTTTTAGAGAGAGAGAGAGAGAGAGAGAGAGAGAAGTGTGTAAGGTCTTAACGAACCCTACTACACAAGCCTTTATTTATATTATGAGAGAGACTAATACATTACGTAGCTACCCAATGTGGGACAACTAACAATAAATATATTCTAACACTCCCCCTCAAGCTGGAGAATAAATATCAAAAAGTCCCAGCTTGTTACATAGCAACTCTAACCGCGGCTTGAATAATGATTTGGTAAACATGTCGGCCAACTGAGCACCCGTAGATACATATGGAGTAGATATCACACCACCAGTCAGCTTCTCACGCACTAGATGACAATCAACCTCGATATGCTTAGTCCTCTCATGAAATACTGGATTTGCGGCAATGTGAATAGCCGCTTGATTATCACAATACAGAGGCATAGGCAGTTGCACACTAAATCCAATCTCTTCAAGAAATGATCGCAGCCACACAACCTCACATGTCGTGTGTGCCATTGCTCTATACTCTGCTTCTGCACTAGACCGGGCTACTACTGTCTGCTTCTTGCTTTTCCAATTAACAAGATTTCCACCAAGAAAGACACAATAACCAGTAGTAGATCTCCTATCAGACGGTCCTCCTGCCCAATCAGAATCAGTAAACGCCTCGACGCGTAAGTGTCCACTAGCTCGATACAATAAACCCCGTCCTGGATGTAGCTTAAGATACTTCACAATTCTAAGGACAGCCTCCCAATGTGGATAACGAGGAGCTGACATAAACTGACTCACCAAACTAACTGCAAATGAGATATCCGGACGTGTAATCGTGAGATAGTTTAGCTTACCAACCAACCGACGATACTGATCAGGATTATGAAGCAACTCCCCCTGGTCCACACACAGTTTGACGTTGGGATCCATAGGAGTCTCAACCGGCCTAGCTCCCAACAAACCTGTATCCTCAAGAATATCCAGTACATACTTTCTCTGTGATAAGCTAATACCTTCTTTGGACCGGGCCACTTCAATACCTAAAAAGTACCGAAGTTTTCCCAAATCCTTAGTATGAAATTGCTGATGTAAGAAGGTTTTTAACTCATCAATACCTCGCTGGTCATTACCAGTAATGATAATGTCATCCACATATACAATCAACAATACTTTCCCTCGATCAGATGTGAGGGAAAACACGGAATGGTCAGTCTGACTACGATGCATGCCAAATCTCAAAACTACATCACTAAACTTGCCAAACCAGGCCCGAGGAGACTGCTTGAGGCCATAAAGAGCTTTACGAAGCCGACATACCTGATTACGCTCCCCCTGAGCAACAAACCCAGGTGGTTGCTCCATGTAAACTTCCTCTTGAAGATCCCCATGGAGAAAGGCATTCTTGACATCCAGTTGAAATAATGGCCAACCAAGATTGGCAGCGAGAGAAATAAGAACGCGAACAGAGCCAAGTTTAGCAACAGGCGAGAATGTCTCCGAATAATCAACACCATAAGTCTGGGTGTAGCCTTTGGCAACAAGGCGAGCCTTATAGCGCTCAACAGTGCCATCAGGAAGATACTTGACAGTGAATACCCAACGACAGCCAACAGTTGTCTTACCAACAGGAAGAGGAACCAGGTCCCATGTACCATTCTGATGAAGGGCAGACATCTCATCCTCCATAGCTGTCCGCCACTCAGACACAGATAAGGCCTCCTGAACAGACTTAGGAACAAACACAGAAGAAACCGAGGTAGTAAAAGCTTGAAGAGACGGTGACAAATGATCATAGGAAACAAAATGAGCAATAGGATGGAGAGTGCAGGACCGAATACCTTTACGGTGGGCAATAGGAAGATCAAGGTTGTCTGGATCCCGCAACGGAGAAGAGGATGGCGCGGTGGGTGAAAGTGGTGCTGCTGGCGAAGATAGCTCTGGCTGAGGCTCTGGCTGAGACGACTCTGCTGGCTGAGATATAACTGGTGGATTTTTAGGACGACGATGATATACCTGCAAAGGGTGGGGTGGAGGAACGGGACTGGATGAAACAGGGCTAGATGGGACAGCTAGAGGACACACAGACTCATATGCAGGCAAATCAGTGGTGGCGATAGACTCCGAATAAAAGGGAAGAGACTCATTAAAGGTGACATCAGCGCACACAAAATGACGACGTAAAGATGGGGAGTAACATTTATACCCTTTCTGAGTCCGAGAGTAACCAAGAAAAATGCACTTAATGGACCGTGGGTCCAATTTACTCTGGTCGGGATCAAGAGCATGAACATAACATGTACACCCAAAAACCCGAGGGGGTAATGAGTGGAGAGGCCGACCGGGAAACAAGACTGTATGGGGTATCTGACCCCCAAGAACACTAGAGGGCATACGATTGATCAAATGGCATGCAGTAAGAACAGCGTCACTCTAGTAAGATTTAGGAACTTTCATTTGAAATAACATGGCACGCATAACTTCTGACAAGTGTCGAATCTTGCGTTCGGCAACCCCATTTTGCTGTGGAGTCCGAGCGCAGGATGACTGATGAATAATCCCATGATCATCAAAAAACTGAGATAAAGTACTATGAAAAAATTCGCGTGCATTGTCAGACCGAAACATACGAATGCAAGTATTAAACTGAGTCTTTATTTCCATGTAAAATGATTTAAAAATAGTCTTCAACTCAGATCTCGCTTTCATAAGATAAAGATATGTAATACGAGAGAAATCATCAACAAAGATAACATAATACTGAAAACCAAAAACATTGGGCACATGAATAGGCCCCCAAATGTCTGAATGAACTAACTGAAAAGGATGTGACACACGACGTTCAACCCTAGGGTAAAATGGCACTCTATGATGTTTACTAAACTCACAGACTTCACAAAATAACTCCTTAAGAGAACTACATGAAGGCACCAGACGCTTCAAATTCTGAAGAGATGGATGACCAAGCCGACAATGTTGCTGATATAAGGATTCTGATGACTGAAGGGCAACTGGTTGAGTATTACTACTGGTTAGGTAATACAGACCACCACGCTCAATACCGGCACCAATCTTCCTCCCCGTCTTGAGATCCTGAAATACACAACCATGAGGAAGAAATGTGACTGAACAATTTAATGATTTGGTAAGTTGACTAATAGACACAAGATTAAAGGGTAAACGAGGAACATGCAACACAGAGTTTAAAGTAAACGATGGAGAGACAGAAACTGAACCCAAACCAGTAACCTCAGTGGTAGAACCATCTGCTAAGGTAACATGAAAGGTTTTATCCATGGGCTGGCAAGTAGAAAAGAATTTAGAAGTACCAGTCATATGATTAGTAGCACCAGAATCGATAACCCAAGGAGAGGAAAAAGATGATGCAACACAAGCAATGGAGGGACCTGTCTGAGCGAACGTAGCTGTGGAAGATGAAGCTGCAACAGCGGAAGGCTGAATAGACATAAGACGCTGATACTCCTCTGCTGAGATAGTCACACTGCTATCAGTAGAATGAGTAAACTGCCCAGTATCCTCAGAATGAGCAACCTGATGAGCCTGGGGAAAACCATGAAGATCATAACAATAGTCCACTGTATGATTTGTACCCCGACAATGAGTACAGAACTTGGTACCACTCCCACGACCAGAACCACCGCGACCAGAACTACCTCCCCCTGACGTGCGACCACGACTGTGTCCACCACGACCACTAAACCCAGAATCACCACGACCACCAGAACTGTTACCTGAATCATAGCCACCAGAACTTCGACTACTTCGACTACCAGAACCACGACCACGACTACCAAACCCAGAATCACGGCCGCGACCACGGCCAGTACTCGACCCAAAACCACTAGAACCCACTGAAGCTAAAGCAGAACGATCAAATGGTGACTGAGAGACAGAACCAATATCTGAGATAGAAGCCTGGCGAAGACGACTAAACACCTCATCGAGAGATGGCAACTCCCGCTCTCCCAATATTTGAGACCGAACGGGATCATAAAATGATGGTAAACCATACAGAAATCGAGCAACCTCCAAACGCTCACGCTGACTGCGCCATAACCTTAGGATCACTGGAGATAGGCTCATAAACCCGGAGTTCCTCACAAATACCACGAAATCTGGCATAGTAGTCCTCCAACGATCCAGGACCAAATGACAGAGAAAAGAACTGATGATGGAGATCATATGTACGACGAAGATTATCAACCCCTGAATACATCCTGGCAACCCGATCCCACACTTCCTTGGCACTATCAAGGTAAAACAGAGGGCCACTGATCTGAGGTTCCATACTATTCCACAACTCAACTCGAATATGACAATCTTCAGCTTCCCAGTCACTATAGTCCTTAGCCTCTTTGGCAGGAGGATCATCCGTCAAATAACGAAAGCTTCCGCTCACCCATATAATAAACCTTAACAGCACGAGACCAAATAGCATAATTTTGGCCATTCAGAAGAACGGAGGTAATGGAATCCTTCTCACGGCGCCGAGAACTACCAATAATAATAGAACTAGAACTAGCAGCAGAAGCAGATTTCCCGTCAGACATCTTGCCAAATAAGTGAGCGACAAATGACCACCAACAAAACAATGACAATCAACTAGACAGTGAAACCAACCAACCAACCAACCAGGGAGGCAACAACCAGCAATAAATAACAACCAACCAACCAACCAACCAATCAACCTTCTACCAACTAAGCCACAACCAACAACAGATCACCA
This sequence comes from Vaccinium darrowii, assembly GCA_020921065.1. NCBI lineage: Eukaryota > Viridiplantae > Streptophyta > Magnoliopsida > Ericales > Ericaceae > Vaccinium > Vaccinium darrowii. The sequence goes on along the minus strand of CM037151.1, from coordinate 94,760 downwards.
TCTATAAGTAAAGAACCAGGAGAGGAGAAATAAATGACCAGTTTAAACAAAGATGAAACTGTCACTGCTCAAACTATCACCAATACTTCGACCAATACAACCATCTTGAGATACGAGATAACAAACCCAAACAATAATGATCAACACCTACCAATACATCCGATGATCATACCAGAAACAGTAGCAAGAAAACATCGATGATAACCAGAGAGGATCGAGGAATACCAAGAACAGATGAGAACAGCAAGTTCGAGCAGCAACAGAACGAAATCAGAGAGTTTTCGAGCCTGTTTGGACTCAAAAGCAATTGGGTATGATTCGTTTTTGGGTTTCAATAGTCATAACAGTGTCGGTTTGATATATTCAGAACACTAGGGCAGTCGATTCAGGGATTCGAAGGTCTGGGTACTAGATTTCGAAGGTCGACAGGTCTGGATGGAGTCGTATGAGTCTCGGTATGAAGTCGTATGGGTCTGTCAGGAGTTGTATAGGTCTCGGTATGGGTTTTCGAAGGTTGGCTATGGCTGTATGGATCTCGGCTGGAACTGATTTAGAGGATAACAGTTGAATGATGTTCGGCTGTGGCTGTTTTAGGGTTCTACAGAGGTTTTTTGGGTGGTTTACAGAAGTTTCGGTAGGGCTATGGATGTCATGGATCTTGATTTTAGGGTTTACAGAGGTTTCGGTGAGGAAGACGATGAACAGTAACCTGTCGGCTGTGTTTTTTTTTTTTTTTTTTTTTTTTTTTTAAAGGGTTAGACAGAATTAGGTTATGGGTTAAGGGCTAGCTCTGATACCATGTTGTTTTAGAGAGAGAGAGAGAGAGAGAGAGAGAGAAGTGTGTAAGGTCTTAACGAACCCTACTACACAAGCCTTTATTTATATTATGAGAGAGACTAATACATTACGTAGCTACCCAATGTGGGACAACTAACAATAAATATATTCTAACAGCTACGATATCTACGGTTCAGATCAAGGGGATACCAAGCACATAGTTATATAACTTTTTCAAAATTCTTTCAAATTATATGGTCCTGATTCTGTATGAAAAATTGAACTAATTAGATCAATTACTTATAAATATCCGATGGGGCTCATTTTTTACAAGGCCACTTAATTAATAATTTTAAAATTATTGAATGGTTCAGATAGTTTGTGTATGGCCCTGAAGTTGGCTCCACAAGACAACGTTTAGCGAAGAAATTTGGAAGCCCATGACAAACCCACAAAACGACATCGTTTTGGGAGATTCCCTTAATTTTTAGACGGAAAATGGGGAGAGGGGGGGAAATTGATAACAGAGTGTGAAGCTTGGGGGTTTAGTTGACGTTTTCAAAAGCTCAGGTATTGACGTGATAATCGGGCCAACGGTTAGGGGTTCTTTTGAAATTTTCCCTCAACATAATTTCAGCATCCATAACTTGAAGTAGGTTGATAATAAGATGTCTAATTTGATTCTGGCTTTCAACCAAATAGAACATGAGTGTTGTAAGTTGTCGCTAGTGTGATGGAGAGACTTGCACATGAAGGCAACTGAGGCACACATTTCTGTTAGTAGTCCTGAATAAGGTTGGCCCATCAATGTCAAGTCTAAGACACAACATAGTTGTACTAGATTACTCTTTAATAGGAAAATAAAATGCTAGATCTACTAATATAGAAGCAAAAACCAAGTCAGTTAGCTGCTGGTAACACTTGAAGAAACTCGCTAACAGGTAGCAACATCATGGAACAAATAAGGGATAATCCGTCCACCTAAAGGACCACTTGACATGCCAAGTACCCAATGATTTAATGGACTAATAATGAAAGCCTGCTTAGCCAAGTAGAGGACTAAGGCTAGAGACAAAAAAGGTGAAGCTCAATATAATTGATACAACAAAACAGGCTGCCATGCTCAATGATCCAGTCCAGATCCAAAGAGAAACCAAACCAAACCGAGCCTTATGTCCCAATCAATTGGGGTCGGCTACATGAATCCTATTTTTCCATTGAGCTCTATCTAGAGCGACCTCTTCACTTAGGTTTAGTAAGCCCAAGTCCTTTCGTTTGACGGCATCCAAAGTCAATTTAGGTCTTCCTCTTCCCCTAGCCCTACTATCCACTACTATCATATCACTCTTCTTGACTACTGCGTATGTCCAAACCACCTCAATCTATTTTCCCTCAACTTATCATATATAGGTATAACTCCTACCGTTTCACGAATTGTCTCATTTCTAATTCTATCACTCCTAGTCTTGCCACACATCCACCTCAACATCCTCATTTAAGCTACACTCGTCTTACTCACTTGTTGCTTCTTGATAGGCCAACAATCCATCTCGTAAAGATCGCTGGTCTGATAGCAATTCTATAAAACTATAAACTATAAAACTTCTCTTTGAGTTTGCTAGGCATTTTTCTATCACACAAAACACCTGAAGCGGCTCTCCACTTGAGGCACCCAACTTGGATCCTATGGTTTACATTGTCCATAATCTCTCCATCCTTGCTAAATATTGAACCTAAATACCTAAAGTGCTCACTGTTTGGTATCTGTTGATCCTGAATCCCCACTTCTTCTGTTTGGGCCCTTCCATTGTTGCTAAACTTACAGTGCATATACTCGGTTTTATTCCTACTTATCCTAAATCCTTTGGACTCTAATGCTTCTCTCCAAATTTCTAATTTAGAATTAACCCCCCTTGAAGTTTCATCGACTAGGGCAATATCATCTGCAAACATGCACCACGGAATATCATGATGAATATGTCTAGTCAACTCATCCATAACTAAGGCAAAAAGATAAGGTCTCAAAGCAGACCCTAGGTGTAACCCTACTGTAATTGGAAATCCACTTGTTTCCCCTACCAGTGATCTCATAATAGTAATGGCACCTTCAGACATGTCTCTAACCACATCGATATATCCGACGAGAGATGCAAATTAAAAAGCCCAAGGGGTGTTAATGATCCCTTGATTGTAGAGAAAATAATTGCTGCTAAAGGTAACTAAGTTCAACAACGCTGACAGTTACATGAAATCGCAGCACATATATAGACTTGTATATATAACACGAACATTGACCCTTCACACGATATGCAGTCGAAGAACTGACAACATTGTGTTTTTAGGTAAAGAATAACAGTTGTATGTTTGCAACATGTTGACCAACTAATTTGATTTAGCCGTGTTGCAGAGAAAAAGAGAGAATCTATTATACCCAAATAAAAGAGCAAGAAGGGTTGGAGCTATTTCACCCTAAAGTGTTGGAAACCCCACTCTTTACTTTGATACTAAACTTAAGGCACAAATAAAGAGAGTATATAGGGAGGTCTTTGATTCCTAAATATGGCTCAATTCCTTAATTCTAGTTGTTAAATGTAATTTTACGGTCGGTCAGATCGTCTTCAGGTACATAACCTGCTTGAATAGAAGTTATGCACCTTTTCCTGGTAAAAGTTCTTTACACAGCGGCGTGCTGAGAGGATGATGTTTATTTAGCGTTGGTCTAGCTCTATAACCTTTGCTAACCCCTGATATCGAAAGCCTTGATTGATGCTGAGGGACTCTATCCCGTGCGAATGGCCCCTAACTCTTTGTTTAGCTGTCTACCTGGGCATATACGGCATTGTATTCTCTTGCTCTTCCAACTCTTCCACCAACCCGAAGGGAGAATACAGGCAAAGCGGGGAGAAAAGAGATGACCCCAAATAAAACAAGGTCGGTCTTGGGGTGGTTTTTGTCACACCAGATGACGCCGTTCTATTTTTTCCCTAGCACTCACTGAAGGATGCTCCAACAACGAGGCTGAATATGAGGCAGTGATTGGCGGAATGGAACTTCTTTCTAAAAAAACCACCAAATCCAGTTGGATCAGAATTTATTTTCTAATTCACAAGTTCGTTAAAATTTGCAAGGTTGTTAAAAGTGGGTTTAGATGTGGAATTGCTAGGAGGAACTCATGGATCGACAATAGCAGGATTCCGCATCATGTTCTCCCCTGATAACAGAAAAATCGCTCTCATGTTTTGCTGTGTTGCGGTAATCATTGCTTGATTTTGGTCTTCTACCAGTCAATGGATAAGTCTTTTAGTTTAGGACTTCGAAAACTTGAGCAATAATAGCTCGTAAAGGTATCGAACACATAGCTTGTTGTCTAGCACTACTGCACAACTTTTTATTTCAATAACTGTTCATACTCGAAGGTATGAAAACCAACTTCTTGAATACCCTCAAGTGAAATTGAAAAGGACAGAAATGCTCAATATTTAATATGCAAACGAAAAGGTAGCATAACTTAGAACCGAGCTACAGCATACATACTAGTATATCTGAGGAAGGGATATTCAGCCACTGTTGAATCATCTGAAGTAAGTCACAGAAAGTAGATCAAATATGAGAGTAGTTTTTCATGTTCAAACTTCAACATGGGAATATGATAGGAAGGCAACATACAGAAGCCCAATGCAGCCTCAATGAAGATGGGGTAAGAACAAGAACCGGCCAGGCGTCCCGAATGCAAGTGGTCACAGCAATAGCCTGCAGACATGAAAAGGACGAAAGCATGAACAAGAGAGCAAAAAATAATGTTTTGCATTCATTTAAAAGACTCCCTACATGAGTCATCTACGAAACCTAGACATTTTAGCACATGCATATATCACATTTCAAGTATCATCTTCACCATATTCTGTTGCATGCAAAACAAAAATTTTGACAGAGGAAAAAATGCATTTAAGGGGTAAGGTCATACGGTTTAGAGTACAGAACCAACATCACTGTATAACAAAATCTCTAATCTCATGTAACACTAATGGTCAAATGGATTAAAAGCTAGCACTGTAAAAGTTAAAAAAAACTTCTTAAGAAGAAGCACGGCTGTGGAATACAGCTACAAAATTCAAGAAACTGCACCTGAAAAGTCGAAATGCCTAAACTCAAATAACCAGCCATAACTCCAAGGCAACTTTACCTCAAAAAACAGTGGGTGAAAAACGATATAGAGTTGGTTTCTTAACTCTCAATTAGTATATTTTCTTGCCTTTGCTTTCAAAATAGATTAGTATCATAATTATCCAAAAGTCTAAAGTGTATAATTTCCAATTATGGTAAATTTCTCTATAACACCATTATTGGTACATAATTTATGTACCGCCAAGAGAATGCATCGCGCTGATGTAGTAATCACAGAAAGAAACATCTTTACTTCTGCAGATTAATAGAAATCTGATACTTTGTAGCTCTTGCCATGCATTTCTTACTCAAAGTTCTTCTTTCTCAATCTTTTTTGGTCATGAAAGAGATATGTATCAAACACACCAAATGCAAAACAACAAAATAATTACCATCTTCTCTCCTAAGTAAACAGTTTATCAAAACCTTGACCAAGAGAAGAAAAAATCAAATCTTAATCTTATAAGTCCAAAGCATAAACTAGACCCAACGATATAATCCTAACTACTGGAAGATGACAATCAAATCTTCAACTATTTTATAAACCCCGATTGACGCAATCTAGATCTCATGATGTGCTACTGCAAAATCACATCATCTCCTGCAACAAATCAGATGGAGAAAAGACCTTTCCATCCTTTTTATCCACTTCTTGTCGGATCGTAGAAAGTTAGCCTGATGCAGGTTTGAAGCCACTATTTCTTTTCTCTTTCTTTTTCTTTTTCTTACAGAGTTGTTTATTTCTGTTGTTCTTGTGGCCATATGCCCATTTCACATAAACACCAAACCATATCAAATCAATGAGGGTAGCAAAACACTCTATTTATAAGTGATACTAAAACAAACTACGGCACTAGGCATGCAAACACGAGTCACATGACAACAGTCGGCGTATGTTGCTACAATTCAAGCATCTCCATCTCTCTCTTGATAGCATCCAATGTTAGGCTACAACTGTACAATTGTCAATGACTTGCATTTTAGGTAGGGTGTATATCAATCCACATCCATAAAGGAACTTGGGACGCGGAAGCTCATACATGCTCCAGGGACTTGAACCCTTAAGAGTTGCATCAAACTGTAAAGGACATCGAGGCAAGGCTAAGGATCTTGCGAGAAATGTTCCATCAGTAAGGATGTTCAATTATCAATAATACAAATGTTCCATCGGTAAGGATGTTCAATTATCAAGAAATACAAAATATCTAAGGTAAAATCACCTAGGTTCTAGACACAGATCTTCGAAGACATCTAGGCCAGTCTTGGTCGACCAAGTCTAAGATTGCTTGACCGTTAGTATTGCCCCTCAAGCTTCAAAAGACCTTAACTTGGGTCCTAGTTGAAATTCCCAAGTAAATAATAATGATCAAAAACTAAAGTAAGCCAGCCATTTGTCATCTGAAATGGCTACAAAGTTGATGACCATCATCTCAAACGAAGCTTGTTATGAATGGAATCCCACATTGCTTGCACATGAATGGCTGATGACTAGACATAATGTCGGGACCTCTCCACTTAATAGTCTAAGTTTTCGTGTTGGATATAAAGTTTCTACATGGTATCATCGTGGGGTCTATTCCACCCCCACATCCAAAAAAATTCAATTCACCCCCATGATGATGGACCCAGCAAGTTGCACGATGATAGACCCCAAAAAGGTTACACATGACACTGACAAACATTAAATGCAAATGCATGCGAGGGGATGTTAAGGAATACAATCCCACATTGCTTGGTTATGGAAATTGTGACCACTTAAGATAATGTTGAAATCTTTCCCCCTCCTATCTTAAGCTTTTGGGTTGGTATAATGTTTCTACAAAGCTAACCCAAGGACCTAAGCTAACACAAGCAATAGTGCCCTCAAAAGGAGATTGAGCAACTCTTTTCCAATTCTATCGAACTCTTTTGGGGCCATTCCCTTTGGAACTTCGTCCCAGCTTTAATCCCCATTGGTCAACGGTGGGATTATGTCCACAGGAATTAGTCTAGATGCGGGTAAGCTGACCTAGACACCCTAAGTTATCACAAGAAAGAAAAGGAGATCGAGCAATTATTTCACCAATGGAATAAGAGCAAGTAGGGTCCATTGCCTGAAGAGTCTTTCCCAATCCCATTTCATCTGCAAGGAGGACACGCCCTCCATGCTGCAACATAAACCTGAAAAGAAAAAGACTATCAATACCTTAACAACTGCAAGCCTGCAAGAATAAAACAATAGATGTCCATATAGTAACATAAAGATAGATTTCACCAAACAATTGTCTTATATAGAAAGTCTCCATATTAAGTGGAAAAACTTCTTCTCACCTAACACCATCGCGCTGAAATGGCAAAAGCTTTGATTCAACATTTCCTGGAATCATGTCATATCGATCTGGCAACAAATTTTGAACATATAAAACAAATTATCTTATAGTTGACGAACCCAAATAAGATCTGGTGGTGTTAATCAACACCAATACATGTAGTTCATTTGTATAATGAACAAGTTTGCCTATAAATACTGTCATCCCCGTAAGCAAAATAACTCAAATAACTCGCCGTACTCTCCCTCGAGCTAGAGAGTATATGTGGAAGCTTGCCCACATCAAGTAATTATCACCTCTAAACCCAGTAAATGAACTTAGGAAGCCATTGTCAATTAGTTTTACGTTAGATGCTTCACAACAGGAAAGACTGATTGACTCCCCCACCCCGCCCTGTCCCCTTCCCTTTTTTGGGGACAAAATTTTACTTTGTTTCACTGCGATCACTGTGTGCTGAATCATTTCTTTATCTCACCACCTGAAACCGAGGGTTGCACACACAGGGAAGTGTTAAAGTTTGTTCAACATCGAGAAATTAACACCTCTTAAGCTAATATGAGCTTGGGTTAGTGCCAATTGTTTTTTAGTTGGTGCTTCAACAGAACATCTCAAACAACACCAAATGTTTACATTACAAACTTATGATGTTTACACAGAGGTATAGGGAAATAGAATAGAGCACGTCGTGTTCCAATCAACACGCAAGGAGCAACCGTCACACCACTCTCCACCTGTCTCAAACCACAAGACAATCCTCTTCAATATTCTTAGTCCACTCTTCAAGGAACGTAACATGATTATCACAATAACAAATGCTATATCTTGAACAAGATGTTTCATTCACTTAAGCTCACAGGAAGTACAAGCCCAATATCCCTCCTATTCGCACCAACCTTGTAACAACTGTTTGCTTCTTTTTTCTTTTTTTTTAACAGCACAACTGTTTGCTTCTTACTTTCCCAACAAATAAGATTCCCACCAAAGAAGTCATCCATTGAGGCCTCAACTCTAAGTGACCATGATTCTCGGAGTCTGCGCATCCACTACAAATTAAAATTCCTGCCACACCCATGAATACTCATTTTGTTGTCATAATGCACAAATCCCACTCGATATTGTCTCCAAAAAAAGATAACCGACAAACTGGTTGGTCAGCACAACGATCACATAACCTATAATAGAAGCTAGTAGCATCCATGTGCATTTGAAAGTTGTGATTTACCTCGAAGATCTGGAACAGCAGAGGCAGCAATAATAGCACGCCGCACCAATGGATCTAAACTCTCTACCTGGAAGATCAGAAGTTGGAAATGGAAGGATCAAACAGTTATGAGAACTTCTAAATAACCACAAAAAATCATGGTTTGTCGACTCCTGAAGCAGTGGGCAAGTCCTAACACACCCTAATCATATCTTCTAGATAACTAAATAGCTTGGAAAACTTGTGAAAAAAAAATATCAATTACCTCAACCTTAAGACCAGATAGTTCAGTTAGTACTTTTTCTGCCAATGACAAAGATGAAATGGGAAGCATCCACAACCTGCGAATTAAGATAAAATAAAAAACTTAAGACTGCACTCAGAGAACAAAGCAAAACTGAAAGCAAGCAAACAACACGTTGACTTCTTCCATGCACACAGACACAGTCAAAGTATAGACCTCTCCTTTGCATTCCAGCTAGCTTTGGAGATCTTGCGGAATGCTCCTACAAGTACCTGGTGGAAGCTTAAGTAAAGTGTGGACAGGATGACAAAAGAAATCCATATAAATCATTTTGCGGGCAGACCGAACAATTACCTGGTCATACGGGAACTTTGCAGCGATGTTTCCGGTAGCATGTAGAAAAAACTTAACAGAGAGCAGTGGTTGTTCCTTCAAATACTCATCTTATTGAGAAGGAAAAACCAAGAGAAGCAATTAAGAGGAAGAACTATATGAGTAGAACAAAGAATGGAAGGCAGCGAGAAGAATCAGAAGTAACTCACTGGTTACTTTAGGTTCTGTTGATGCAGGTAATATCCTAGATGCAGAAGGTGAAGCATCTGCCTGCTTTACACACAAGGGTAGGGGTAAATAAATGAGTCAACAACCCGAATAGAGAATAAATAAACATAAAGGAAATGTGAACTGAAGACACCACTCTAAGAGTAAAATCACACTACGTATACGAACATATATACGAACCATAAACCTATGAACCTTGAAACGAAACAAGGGCGGAATATGGTTTGAAGAAATTGACCTTGTTTTTAGGACAAGACTCGGCAATGGGACTGGACGGAGGAGGGTATTCACATTGCGGGTTAAAAGGAGCAGAGTGGTGGTGTTGTTGCTGTAGCTGTTGTTGCCTGTGGGAAGGAATTGTGGTCGAAGAATTGCGGTGAGCAATCTGTTTGAGAGCGTCCCGCTCGAGGGAATCGAGGTCTTCAGTGCTCAACTCCCAATCATCCAATTCCATTTCATTTCCTCCCGGCTTTCGTTTCCCCAATTCACATGCCCTCTTCGATTTTAATTGCTTCGGATGAAATGTGAATTGTAGGTACACTGCGTAGGAGGAGCCGAGGGGGAATAATATATGAAGTCCAGGACTGGGGTTTTGTATCAGGGGGCCTGGCGGCCTGCCATGGGCCCTTCCCTCGGATATTGAGTTGTTTGTTTTTTTTGTTTTTTTTTATAAGATCATAAACTGTTATTACAAATTAAGGTTTATTCAAAATAGGGTTCATTAACTGATTTACGTTTTTTTTTTAACTTTATTAAATAAAACGGAGTTTTTTTTCAATATATCTCTTAAACTATCACTCATTTCTCTACTTCATACCTGAACTTTCAAAATCTTTTATATCGTCCCTGAACTACTTAATTGAAGTGCATGTGGTCTAAAATCTAACATCCGTTAGTTTAATGGATGGAAAAAGATCCGTGTGTGCATCACATATGATTATGGTCCCAAAACAAAGGGTAAAAACGTCATTCTCTATCTCCACCATCCCCATTCATTCGACCCATCACGCCATTTCAGAATCAGAGAGAGACGAAACAGAAAAAGAGACAGAGCGGAAGAGAGAGAAGAACTAGGGCTAACCGATCATTTACGGATGATCCATGGAGAAACCCAAGTATCGAAACTAAAGAGAGTGAGTGCAGAATCATAACACCAAGAAAGGTATTTGACCACATCCGTGAAAAAGCGAGCAGCTTCCCGTCATTAGCTACATCAATTAATTAACGCTTTCTTCCCGTCATCGAAGGCCTTACTCCTCATTAGAAAACGCACTCGTGAGAAGCAGCTTGAATGCAGCAATGCCATCGAAGTGATGGGAGAAACAGAGAGCAATAAAGTTCAACATTCAAGTGGGCTTATTCCATCTTCTAATTGAAGAGAAGAACATGAGTGACATTTGGAAAGTTTCTCCTTCAAACCCCCCTGAATATTTCGATACCATATATGCAGTGAATTGCAGAGGTAAATTTTGAGGATGATGGAGATAGGATGATGTTTTTACCCTTTGTTTTGGGACCATAATCACATGTGACAAGCATATGGGTACTTTTCCATCCATTAAACTAACTACCGTTAGAATTTGGACCACATGCACTTTAATTAAGTAGTTCAGGGACGATATAAAGGATTTTGAAAGTTCAGGTATGAAGTAGAGAAATGAGTGATAGTTTAAGGGATATATTGAAAAACAACTCAATAAAACGAGTGTTTTTAAACTTTATTCCCAAAATACGTTAACACGCTTTCTAAAAGACGTGTTTCTGTTTTACGCTTTCACCGTGGGTTAAGACGGATTAACCACAAACTTAAGTGAATTATAATTCGACTTGAAAGCGTGTTTAGTAGACACGCTTTTAATGTTTTGTTTGGTGAAACACAGTCATGGAGCTCCAGCCTTGGGGTGCTTTGGAAGTTAAAAGAAAGAAATATGGGAAAGGAGAAAAGATGACTGTTGGGTTTCTGGTTCGTCTCTGTTAGATTAACATCGTTCCGTGGGCAGATACTTGCCTTGTATCATCACGCTCCAAGAAATCAAATCTCTGTCACGTTCATCAAACAGGTGTGCAATCTCCATTTCAATGTTGGAGTACATACTAAAAAAGAGGTCTTTAATTGAAACAATAGCCCAAGGTAGAACAAAAATAGTCATGCAGATCGTGAGAGTGAGAGCGACAGCGATGAGGAGAGAGAGGAAACAGGGCGGCCACCGGAGTGGTGATCGCTGGCGGAGGGCCGGAGTGGTTGAGACGATCGGTGGAAATGGCTGGAGTTAGTCGCAGACAAGGAAGAGGAAGAAGAAGGGTTTGTTTGGAACATGTGGAAGGGAAAGGAAAATGAGAGAAAATAAAATGAGAGGAAAGTGAGAGAAAAATGGGAGGAAAATTACACTATTCACAATACTTAGATTTTTTATTTTCTCTCTTCTTTCTCTCCAAACCAAATAATGGAGAGAAAAATTTTAACTTTCTTTTCTTTTCCCTCACTTTCCTCAAGTTCCAAACACACCTGAAGTCTCAAAAGAGGAAAATAAGTCTAACTGTTATAAAAAAAAAAAAGCCCTAGGACTATTAAAGGTAAAAACGGGGTTCCCAAACACAACTCTAGAAATCGGGTTTATAAAACACGTTTTATGAAATTGTGTTTTCTAACCACGTTTTTTAGGTGACTTTGGATTAATCTGTCCTAATCAATAATGAAAGCGTGTTCCGGAAACACAATTTTTTAAAAGCGTGTTTTCTAATAACGTTTTCACGTATTTTGGGAATAAAGTTCGAAAACAGGCGTTTTATTTAATAAAGTTTTAAAAGGGAGAGTTAATTAGGCATCCTGTACAAGAAAAGATTATTATGATTCCATCCTATGAGATTTGAATACTTATGATTTCATCCTGAATTTCAAATAAACCCCAAAACACCCTTTCTCTCTCCTGATTTTCCTAATATTTCTCTCCTGATTTTCCTAGTATTCTCTCTCTTAAATTTTCTAATATTTCTGTCACCTAATCTTTCCTAATTTATCTCTCTCTCTCTCTCTCTCTCTCTCTCTCTCTCTCTCTCTCTCATATCTTGAAAAATCTCTCTATTTCCTAATCTTATAATTCTCTCTCCTAATCTTCTCACACCTAAAATCTCAAAACAAAATTAAAAATAATAATAATAACATTTGACCTAAAAACACGAGTCATGAGACATGTGAACACGGTTTATATGTAGTCCAAACATAAAAGTCAGATTGCATATACAAAAAAAAAAACCATTGAAACATAGTAGATTAATGCATTACAAAAAAAAAATGAAACATATGATAGATTAATGCATCATAAAATCACAACCCAAGCCAAAACCATGAAAAACATAGTTGATCAATTCACCATAAAACCACATGAAACACATGGTTGAATCATGTGTTGATTTATCATGTTTACTTTGCCAAATCACCAAAGTGGTAAAACAATAAATCATCTTTTATTATACTAAATCACCCAATATGGAAAATCAATAAACCATGTTCACGTGTCGTTTATTTCATACAATGAACATGGTTTATTGATTTATCACTTTTACTATATCAAATCATTAGAATGGTAAATCAATAAACCATAATCACTGTATTTTAAAGGGAATGTGAACATGGTTTATTGAATTAGTACTATTTTATTGTATCAAAGAAAAAAAAAAAAAAAAAAAAACACCGGCCTTGAATAGGGGGAAAAAAACGACAATTGAGTCGAAAAAAACAACACCACCGTTAACTTCCACAAAATCCACAAATCTTCGATCAAAAATCAAAAATCTTGTAATACAATCTGTAACTCAACAAAACCAAAAAAGAAAAATACAAATGGCTCAAAACTTAAAAAACAAAAAAGAATTAAACGTGGGTCTTCGAGGAGAATACTGAAAACCATAAAGGTACCTTCCACCACCTTTGGAGTCGCATGATCTTTTTGTCGTATCATGGCAAATACCCTGCTCGGTGAGGTAGAACTACCCGTACCTCCACCCTGACCAACCGGAGATGTCCCGCGTCCAATAGACGCATTACCAACTGAGGATGATGTCGGTCTTGTACACTGTGTCGCTATATGACCCACTTCTCCACAATTATAGCACCTGATTTCCTTCTTAGCCTCAGGACAATCCCTAACACGATGGCTAAGAGCCCCACAACGGAAACATTGGTAAGAACTCTCCCCGCCACTTGATCCACCTTCTCTACTCATACTCTACCTACTTGCCTCTTACCCACTTGGTTGTTTAAATCCACTTTGTCCTTTCAAATGTTAAAATTCACTTTCGCCCTTGTAACAACTGCTTGCGACCTTGGATTGTATATCAAATATTGTTTCCCCAAGCGTAGGGTTTTGGTATCACGTAGCATCAAAATCAGTAAGACCGGGTAGAATCCATAGAGACCGAATGCGCCGCGCGTGATGGTTGATTCGCGAATGATGGTTTTAGCCTTAAAGCGGCAAACTTGGCTTTTGGAGTTTGTTTAGTGGAATTCTCTTGACTTCGAGAATGACTCGGAGATTTAAAAATGACTAATTAGAACTGAGGCGAAGTCTTGGAGTATTTAACTACCATGACTCGGGTTAATCCATCCCCTCTTGATAACCGGCTCGGGGCATCGTTAAATGCCCCTGAACGGAAGATTTAGAGTTTAAAATCATTTACTAGAAAAATGTGTTTACCAATGATTAGGGGTTTTTGATAAGCCCCCAATATTGTATTTATCCGGGCTTACCTCGCTCATTTGTTCCACACACACGCGCGATTTCGTGCTTTATTTGGTTGATATGCGTGTAGTTGTGTTTTTGTTAAGTTATAGGTTAAACACGCGAAATGAGCTCGTTTTGTGCGCATTGAGATCCAGTGCCGCGTTACCAAGGGCCACGTGCCCCATGGCACGGCAACACCGGGCCTCGAGAGCCAAGAAACGATGATTTGGCTAAGGCCCGGCAAGCCGAAACGTCCCAAGTAGCTGGGGGCTTGAAGCCGCGCTTCACGCTCACACAAAACTCTCGATGGAGTCCGGGAGTGAACAAGCACTAAGTGACCAAGGAACACCACCCCCGAGGGTCGCACAACTCATTTAAGTGCTTTGGAGGAAGTCCGGAAGCACGCAATTCAAAGGGAGTGATCAAAGAAGTCAAATTCAAGTCCAGACCAATCCGGACCGATCTGGATTAAAGTGGACCGATCCAAATTTGAAATAAAATTTCCAGACGATTCTGGACCGATCCGGATTAAAGTGGACCGGTCCAAAAACACCCGCCAACCACTTTTTGGGCACTTTATGCACTTACTAGTTATGGAATGTTTTATGCTCTTGTGAGAGCTTTATGGATATTTTTGAAGAGAGAGAAGGACTCTTGTATATACTCTCTCCTCTCTCTCTTTCTCCCATACTTCTTACTCTTTCATTTTAGGCTAGTTTATTTGCTCTCCCCTCTCTCCTCCATGGAAGAGGTTTGAAGCTCTCTCTCTCTAGTTTTTTCCATGTAAGTGTTTGTCTTATGTTAATTTCATGTTTATTAATCTTGTAGCTCTTGCTTAGACCTTCCTAGTAATCTAGTTAATTTGTATTTTCATCAAGTTTTTAGTGTTTGTGTTGTTCTAGTCATTTCCTTTCTGAAACTCAAGTTTTTATGTGTTGTTTGTTAATTTCTTAAGGTTTAAAGTTGTAGGCAAGGTTGAGAACATCGTATAAAATTAGTTTTTAAGAATGTATGTTATGTTCTTTATTTCCTTCAATTTTCTAGTCAAATCTCCTAGTATGTTTTGTGAGTAGTTTACTTAGGCTTGGTCATGGGGTAATTAACACTCGATGACTCGAGTTAATATGTTCCTCTCAACACAATGGCATGCACCGTTTGTTGATCAAAGAATTCGGATTGATTTTATGTATCAAAATTCGGGTTTGTTAACCCCCTTGATCACACGTCGCCAAAGGCTTGACCACTTGGCACGTGTGATGCTTAGGGCTATGGCAACCCAAAGGTTTGTCTAAATGGCACAAGAATCCTAATCTTTGTGAAACACATTTTCTAGTTAATGGTTTTAAACTCTAAATCTTCCATTCGGGACCATCTCACGATGTCCCGAGCCGGTTATCGAGAGAGGAATGGATCAACTTTTGTCGTGGTTTGTTAAAATCCCCTAGACTTAGCCTTGGTTTTAATTAGTCGTTTTTAAATCACGCGTCATTCACGAAGTTAAGTGAATTCCACCCCCAAACTCCAAACGCCAAGTTTGCCGCTTTAAGGCTAAAACCAACATTCGCGAATCAACACTCACACTCAGCGCATTCAGTCTCTGTGGACTTGACCCGGTCTTACTGGTTATTATGCTACCACCGACCTAGCCCTACGCTTGGGGCGACACCATCTACGATACAATCCAAGGTCGCAAGCAGTTTTCGGTTCATTTGGCAAACGGTTGAATTGACATCGCCCAAAGCATCACATGTGCCAAGTAGTTAAACCCTTGGCTACGTGTGATCAAAGGGATTAACAAACCCAAACTTTGGTACATAAAAATGATAGCCCCAAATATTTGAGAAACAAGCAATGTATGCCTTAACATGAGATGGATGGATTAATCCCTAGTCGTGGAGTGCTAATCACCCCATGACTAAGCCTACTTAAACTACTCACCCATTACATTAGTTAACAAGCCTAGAACTTTGAAGAAAACTAAATACATGCTTAATTAATCCTAAAAACTAATTTTTAATGGAGATCCTAGGTTAGCCTACAATATTAGTACTTGAGAAATTGATTAACAACTACTAGAAACAAGAGTTTTCTAAGGACATAGCTAGAAAAACATGGACACTAGAAACTTGAGAGAACTGAAAATAAATTACATATATTGAGAGAGCTAAACAAGAGTAGCAAGATTAATAAACGAGAAACTTACGGGAGATCAACGATTACATGGGAAATTTAGAGAGAGAAACCTTGAAAGGCCTCCAATGGAGGAGCAAAAACTTAGCTAAGGAAATAAAAGAGAAAGTGTGAGAGAAGGAGAGAGGCGAGTCTATTTTATCATCCCATTCCTCTCTCCAACAAATATCTATAAAGCACTCACATAATACACAAAGTTTCCATTAATAGAAAGTACAAAAAGTGCTGAAAAAATGCTCCACGGATTGATGTGGATTGATCCATTCCAAATCGATCCAAGATGCTCTGGTGGACTTTTGGACTTGAGTGGCTCGATCCACTATTGGACTGGATCGATCCACTATTTGCTGATGCAGAGTTGGCCTTGAGTGGTCCAATCCACTCTTGGACTGGATCAATCCAGAATTGACTGTTGGGATTTTTGACAAGAGTGGATTGATCCACTCCTTCCTATGGATTGATCCAGATGTGCCTCATGATGAATTGACTTCTTTCGGTCACTCCTATCAAAGCATTTGAATACGTCGTGACCGTCAGGGGAGGTGACCTTTTGTCGTGTGGGTGCTTGATCACTCCCAAATTCACCGAGAGTCCATATGAGCGTGCGGCATGACTTCCAAACCATCAGCTTGTCTTTGTGACTTTCCGACTTCCCGGACCCTAGCCAAATCATCATTTTTTGGCTCTTGAGGCCCGGTGTTGGCTTGCCATGGGGTACGTGGCCCTCGGTAACTTGGGACGGTTCCCAATCGCTCCAAAATGCATTTATTCACGTGTTTCACCTCTAACTAACAAAAACAACACTACGCGCATATCAAACATATAAGGCGCGAAATCACGTGTGTGTATGAGCAAAATGAGTTAGATAAGCCCTAGATATTTACAATATTGGAGACTTATCAATAACCACCCAGCTTGCTCATCTGACGGACCCTACGTCTTATCGAATTTGCTCGAACTTATACTGTTCCTGTTTCTCAAGCTCTTCTTGCACATCCTTTCCAACGCTCCTTGCCATATCCACCAAGTCAGCATAATTCGTTTCCTTATATGACGTCAACCTAGTCTTCACATCGCCTTCAAGTCCTTTCCTGAATCACCTGCATTTCTTCTCATCAATGTTAACCAAATCCGAAGCATACGCCGACAGAGCATTAAACATGGCCTCATACTCCAGTACTGACATACTTCCTAGTTTCATATCAATAAACTTTGCTTCTTGCTCATGCCGGTATGACTCAAGACAATACTAATCATTAAAGACTTTCACGAGCCTCGCCCATGTAATCACCTGTGGTATTGGTGGCTATACCCCCGGTAACGGTGCTGTGATCAACCTTTGACTCACCTCCCACCATACTAGCGCTTCACCTTTCAAGCTAAAAGTTGCCAAAACCACCTTTTGCTCGTTTGTTACCCCCATAGCTGTTAGAACCCTCTCAACGGCCTTGAGCCAATTCGCTACATCCTTAGGATTAATCGTGCCCTCAAACTCTATTGGAAATAGCTTCTTAAACCTCTCCAAAAGCCTAGTACTAGTAACCAGCTGCGACCGCTTGCTGAGTTTGCCATTGCATAAACACTGCCCGTTGCTCAGTAAATCTTGCCATAGCCGCTAGAACTCTTTTTGTATCTCTTACCCCTGCAGCGGCTTGCGATGAAACCTCCTGTCAGACCTCATTTCCAAGTTCCATCCTTCCCTACCTGTTTCAGGTCAATAAAAAGAATAGCAACAACAATATATTCCCATTTTTTTGACATGTTAGCAAATCCTTGGACGTAAATACTTATCAAACAAAAACCACCACCCCCCTTAAGTCCACTACTAGACCACCCTCACTCGATGACACTCAAAATCTAAATAAACTCTAGCTCTGATACCAAAATTGTCACGCCCTGTCTCGGACAGTGCCTAACCCAACACGACGCGTGACACCTGGCCCAACAAGGCCAACCCACGGCTCAACATAACCACAAATTAAAAGATAAAACAGTTCATTATATACAAATCCCCAAGAACGTCCTATGTACCACGAAAATCTGATGTATGTCTTAACAAAAACAAAATTATACAATTTACCCCAGCCCTGAGAATAGATTCCTATGGCCAAGCAAAACTGCTATTAACAATACAAAACCATGTCCCGACCCGTCACTCAAGCGAGGTGCAACTGCACAATAAAACCTGTAGTGGACACCGACCCTACACTTGCAAAACTGGAACCCAGAACAGATTCCAGGAGTGTATGTGAGACATAGATGCAATTCATAAGGGTAGAGCACTAACCCACAAATATAATCACTAAAATTGATTAGTCAAGATTAAATCTAAAAGATCGGCTCTAAGCCAAATATATCGGCACTTATTCCATCGGCCCAAGACCACTTTATCGGCGCGTCTGCCACGTATCGGCACTTATGCCCAATTCCGGCCCGAGGGCCCCATTATCGGCACTTATGCCACAATTCCGGCCCGAAGGCCCCAATATTGGCACTTATGCCACAATTCATAATAACAATTCACTTCTAAGAGAAACTACATCTGTGAATCAACACTCACCTCGGTCTCAAAAAAAGAAGAAATGACTATGGTTTCGGCACCTCGGATGTGCCCGTTCCGATCTCAAGAACTACTAAAATCAAGATTTCCAAGTTTTCCTCTAGTTTTTCCCCAATTCTTCCTCCTCCTCCTTGCCGATCTCCCACTTCTCCCTCTCTCCCTCTCTCTCTCTCTCTCTCACCGGTGTATGTTTGTGACTCAGCAAAACAGAGTAATACGTGGTAGCATATGGGTTTATAAAAGGAAAATTATTCCACGCTACAGTTCTCATGAGGTTTCGATGCTCCGCCCAATAAAAACATTCTGTTTCGCATACTTTCAAATAATGCCAATTTATGCAGGTAACACATGTAATTAAGATAAACACACACAAAATCTAACACATAACCATAATTTAAAAGTCGGGTATTACAGAAATATTAGGAAAATCAGGAGAGAAATATTAGAAAAATAAGGAGAGAGAAAGAGTGTTTTGGGGTTTATTTGAATTTCAGGATGGAATCATAAAGATTCAAATCTCATAGGATGAAATTATAATGATTTTTTTTTGTATAGGATGTCTAATTAACTCTCCCTAAAATTTTCGGGTGCAATAAAAACAAAACACAGTGTGAAAAATCATTATCTATGTAAATATGTACTCGTAATAAATACTACTTTATTGGTAATTATTTCTTAAAATTATGTTAATTAGTGTTGAGTGAAGTAGATACTAAATTGTTTCAACCAAATAGTAATTTATTTATCTACCACGGAATGGTCGGAACGAGAGGAATTTTCACCACTCAATTTCTAATTAAGGCGAAACCGAATGATTGCAATTTATTCAAGGTTTGGTAAATAGCAAAAATAATATAAGCACGTGAGTGCAAGCCCAAAGGCTAAAGTATAGTCTATGCATCCTGCTATAACCCATACACAGATTTAGACCTCATCCACTCCTACCCATAACCCATCTCCCCACTCACTCATAGCTCCCAACTCCTTAACTAATGGCTTGTTTATTTGAGGAACAAGGGAGGGGATAAGAGATGCAAGAAGATGTTTGTAAGGAGGACAAGGAAGGGTAGGGGGAACTTCTCCCGTCCAAGTAGCTTATCCGTGGATCGGTTTTGGGCGGATCGGGTCGGTTCTCAAACCGATTTGTTCGTCGCGTATTTTCGTATTCTCCATCCCCATACGTCCATGAGTGAGGTACGATTGAATCAGTTCGGTTGCGAATTGGGCAGATTGAAGACCAAATCACCCCTCAAACCATTTTAAGGACGGAAAAAAAAGTAATTTCTTACGTTATCTACTCTTATCCACCCATATCAACTACTAGTACCCAAACTAAGTATAAGCTTATCACATTCTTAACTAATCCCCCCTTCAACATATCTACCCTCCTTCCTTAACTCGCAAAATCTTATCCGTTCGACAAATGGGCCCTTATATATTTCTGGTCCAAAACAGAAGAAGCAAATATATAGTATAAACAAATTGACTCTTTTATGGTTAAAGTAGAAACACTAATAAAGGATTTTAATGTGCAATTTTAGGGATAAAAGACGAGTATAAATTTGACTATAAATGTACTCCAATAATAATCATATACGGAGGAGTCGAGGACGAGTAAACCTTTTCATTAAAAGGTTTTCCATTAAAAAAGTGTATGCCGTTAACAATTAGAAAAAATGGGTTGCAATCAAATAATTTAGGGACTAAATTGGAGGTTTACATAGTTTAGGGACAAGTAACAAAAAATGTGTATAGTTTATGAGATAAAAATATAGAAGAATTCTATTCTTATTGTTTAGTTGTACCGGTAGAAGGCTTCATGCACGCATAGAATCTCATGTTCATGCGTGTAGATACACATTTTATGATATATTTGTTTACTCTATATAATGCATTACGAAGTGATGTTTCAAAATAGAAAACTTATACCAACTCATCCCAACAAAACTTTGTTTTGAACATTCAAGTAGAATGGGTATTTGAACATTACAAAATAATTCTGTAACAAGACTTTCCGATACTTGTCTAGCATTTGTGTGAGCAATGATTCACTAGGAAATTAGGAAATATTATTCCCCGCTAAACATAGCGGCAATTGTTAGGGGGGTGGGGGGGGGGGGGGGGGGGGGGAACAAAGATCTGCGAAGAGGACAAATAAGGGGGTAAAGTGTAATATTTAGTAAATACAGAAGAAATGCGTGATTTGATATTTTACTTTATAATATGATATAGTGTATCCATATAAAATATATAAGGGGGGTAAAGTGTAATTCTATTCCTAAGGGGAAATATATAGTCCGGTCAGTATACTCCTTTCACTCGCAGATTGGATTCAAATTGGACTGTAGCACTTTTAGTCTGTACACGGATTGCATTATCCAATCTGGACCATGCGCAACCCAGGGATTGGGGCTCGAGACGGCTGCTTCCTCAGCTTCCCCCCAAGAGCTGTCTCTATTCTGTGGAAACTTTATATCCAACTTAAAACCAATTGGCAATGAGTGGAGAGGTTCTAGCATATATTAAGTGATCACCCATTCCACTCCTAAGCAACGTGGGACAATATTTCTTAACATCCCTCCTCACATGCAGCTGCATTTGAGGTCTGTCACGTGTGGCCACTTTTTGAGTCCTATCATCATGCAGCCTTTTTGTTGATCTGTCATCGTGGGGCGTGGGAATGGGCCCCGCTCTGATACCATGTGGAAAGTTTATATCCAACTCAAAACCAATTGGCAATGAGTGGAGAGATTCCAACATATATTAAGTGATTACCCATTCCACTCCTAACCAATGTGGGACAATATTTCTATACCATGTGGAAACTTTGTATCCATCTCAAAACCAATTGGCAATGAGTGGAGAGCTCCCAGTATATATTAAGTGATCACCCATTCCACTGCCAAGCAATGTGGGACAATATTTCTTAACATCCCCCCTCACGTGTAGTCGCATTTAAGGTCTGTCACGTGTGACCACTTTTTAGGTCCTATCATCGTGCAACCTTTTTTTGCTGGTCAATCATCGTGGGTTGTGGATTGTGATTTTTTTTAAAATGTGGAGTGGAATGACCCCACTCTGATACCATGTGGAAACTTTATATCCAACTTAAAACTAATTGGCAATGAGTGCAAAGGTCCCAACATATATTAAGTGATCACCCACCACTCCTAAGCAACGTGAGACAATATTTCTTAACACATTCCAATGGCATACTATTTTTGAATTTTAC
This sequence comes from Vaccinium darrowii, assembly GCA_020921065.1. NCBI lineage: Eukaryota > Viridiplantae > Streptophyta > Magnoliopsida > Ericales > Ericaceae > Vaccinium > Vaccinium darrowii. The sequence continues at coordinate 72,801 of CM037151.1, read as the reverse complement.
CATGTTTCCTACCCAAACGAGGGGAAACCAAATCCAAATCATTATTCTCAACTGCTCTTATCAATTTCTTTACTGTGCCATTTTAACCCAAATTTTAGAAGAAACCCGTGAGTGGGTGGAGAATGGAGATGCTCTACGAACTCCAAACACGGCAAACTCTTAGGTGTTTTGTCGCACTGCACTGCAGCAATCTCCGATCCGCATTTCTAAAGCGGATTTCACAAGGGAAATTCTACCGTACTTGATGCTTACCATACAAAAAAGGACAGATAGGAAGACTCCTCCCTCCTCCTGTTCACGCTTTCTGTATCTATTATTATGGTTACAGTTACACACGATTCAACTAGTCGACTATATACTCATGGGCATATGCAGTCTGTTATTGGCAAACATTTTTGTTGGTTTGTGTGTGGTTTATATCCTCCTGGAAATTACATGGTAGTTTCCTGATTTGGTCTGAGAATGGGTGGATTGGCCCCTCATCCTCAACAGTATGCCACCCCACCACTGTTGGCAAACAAAACCTGAAAATGGCAATCCATTCACTCGAATCAACCTAGAGTTAATGCATTATAAATACCTACTATGAAGCGGGCTCGGCTTGTCCTTCCGGCCTAAAAGTCATTTAGCTTAAGGTAAGAGTGCTATTCTGTGGACTTCACTATATTCAGTTAATTATGGTAGAGTTATGATGTCTTTTGTTAATAAATCTGTATGTTGATTTCCGTTCTTTGGGTATGAAACTAGAGCACTTGTCAACATGGGAATGAAGCTTCTAGTATTTGTGATCTGCTTTTCGGATTTGGCTTGCATTTTCACTTTTGGCAATTCCACTGATGGGTTAGTGAGAATTGGTCTAAAGAGGCGGAATTTGGAACTTAACAGTATAAATGCTGCAAGAATTACCAAAGGACAGGTTATCTACTCCATTGTTAAGGGCGATGCCAGCAGCAACATTGACTACCTAAAAGACGACATTGTGTATTTGAGGGACTATTTGGGCACCCAATATTATGGAGAGATTGGCATCGGTTCACCTCCACAGCAATTTACTGTTGTTTTTTATACAGGCAGTTCCAATCTTTGGGTGCCATCGTCAAAATGCCACTTTTCTGTAAGTTCTACTGTGAGTGTTATGCATTCTAATACTTTTGGGTAGATGGAATTGAATTGTAACGTATTAACTCCACTCAGATTGCTTGCTACATACATTCCAAGTACAGGGCGAGGTTGTCTAGTACATATACAAAAATTGGTACATAACTACTAAAAACTCAGTCCTTAGTGATGATATGTTTCTATGTTGACATATAATAGAGCTTTTTGAAGTTCTACTGTGGAACCATAATTAGGTTTCATGTTTGGTTCTGATATAGGAGTATCATGCAAAATCCATTATGGTTCCGAATCGATATATGGCTTCTTCAGCCAAGATAATGTGAGAGTTGGTGACGTGGTCATCAAAGAGCAAGTATGTGATTTTTTTTTACAATTCATGCTGTACATTAATCATTTCGAGACAGCAATGATAGATGTATTTATAATCGTTCAGGTATTTGCTGAAGCTACAAGGGAGGGATTACTTATGTTCTTGCTTTCACAATCTGATGGGATACTTAGACTTGGGTTTCAGAACATGTCTGTTGGGAAAGTCAAGCCAGAGTGGTATGATTTTACTTAAAAATAGTTAATTTGATAGTTTTAGCATCGTTGCATGATGACTTTGCTATATATGTGATGTGTTAAGAAAAGAACATAATTTGTTTTATGTACGCTTTTTCTATCCTTTTTACTATGTACGCACTTGCTGAAATTACTATGGCTGGTACAGGTATAATATGGTCCAACAAGGTCTCGTTACTTGGCAAGTCTTCTCTATATGGTTGAATAGAGATCCAAAATCAGAGGTAGGAGGTGAGATTGTCTTTGGTGGTGTTGATTGGAGGCACTTTAGTGGTGATCATACTTTTGTCCCTATTGCTCAAAGTGGCTATTGGCAGGTAATGAACCTCGAAGTTGATCTTATATGTTAATCAGAGTTATCTAGATTGTTCCTTTGCTACTAATAAGCTGAAAGAATTCGTCAACTAATACATAACCATAATCTTTCCAGATTGAAGTAGGAGATATTCTTATTGCCAGCAGTGCAACAGGTGAAGGCATTATGTTCTAATCCACCCATACTTTACTCATTAATTCCGCTCATTTGACTTTGGACATGCTATTTTTCTTTCTGTTTTCCCCAAAGATGGATTTTTGGTTATTTATGTTTTTCCGCATCAAAACAATGTCTATGGTTCCAAGTTTTGACACCAGTAAAAAGATCACTCACATGCAATTTTTCATCACTATTTTCATGTTTAATTCTCCTTCTATAGAACTCTCACTAGCATATAAGGTGGTTGCAAATATTTTTCAGGTCTTTGCGGGGACAGGTGTGCTGCTTGTGGACGGCCCATCGGAAATGGTTCGGTTTAACGTTTGAAAATATTGTGATTGTTAGAGTCACCACCCAGATTTGAGGTCCGAACCCGAGAAACCAATAAAGATATGACTCATTTGCCCATTTGAAAAAGATCTCACTGATCACGGTGGAACCAAAGATTCCTCGGATTCGGGGGTTTGGTTACGAGAGGGGAAGGGTTTTACGGCACCCCTCTCGCCCGGTCCGTGAACCGGCCTCTACTCAACATTCTGTGGGATTTTGGAAATATTTGAAATTTAATTCTAATCATGAAAATGGGAACCATGGGTGGGAATCACGTAAACAGTGAGAAAATGTAAAATGCAAGTCTACCGTGGATGCTTGTGCATGATGATTTATATGGAAAAGGATGATAATAATAAAGAAAAATTACAACAAAAACTTACAGAGGTAGATAATAACAAAAAACTATACAACAACACAAAAAGTTATAAACATAAGACTTAATGAACTGACTTGCAATCTGGATCCCAGAATGGGGGTTGAGCGCTCAGAGGTGATGGCTTGAGCGCTCAATCTTCCCAAACCAGTTTGAGCGCTCAAGGCTCATGGATTGAGCGCTCAAATCAGTTTTCTGGCTTTTTTGTGTTTGAGCCTCTTCATCACTTCCTTGCTCATTCTTTACAAGATCAAACATTGATAAAACATTTTGCATGGAAAATCAGGTTAAAACAGATAGCTTGATCTCTTTAAGCATGATGAAAATAGGAGAACCATCACAAATCAACAAAGGAAATGCTTGAAATTTGAAGAGAGAGAGAGGGATTCAGATCATAAGCACAGGAGAAACAACTCACGCACACCAGGAATAAACTAAATCATGATCCATCATCGAAATAACTATCAACATGCAAACGAACCAAGAACAGTTTGAGCGCTCAAAGATGTGACTTTGAGCGCTCAAGCCATAATATGGCTTTCTAGTTTTCTGACTTTAAAAAAGAGTTTTGATGCTTCTCAAGATCCTCCATGTTTGGAACAAGATGATTAGAACATCAATCAGTCACTGTTTGACCTTTGAAAGTAGGATTTACAAAGCTTTTCACATTTAATCATCATGAAACAGTAGATTAGCACTTATGCATGTACTTTGAAGATGGAAATAAACTATTTTGAGAATGATATGAACATATTCAACCATTTAATAACGATCAAAACCAGTGAAAAGTGTGAAAATTAGCAAAACAGTGACTGACCCAGAACTGAGGTTGAGCGCTCAAGGCCAGAAGTTTGAGCGCTCAACCCCTTGCCGTAACAAGAAGTTTTAAAAGTGTTTTGATTGCGTATTTTGACCTTGTAAGCCCAATGCAAGTATAAAGAACTTGCTTGAACCTACTGGCCTCCCTCAGAAAACCCAAAATGTGATATTTCACGTTTGACTACCTTTTGTACTTGATTGAAAGCTTTGACCTTTGATTTTTGGGCTTAGGAGTGGACGATTGTGGATGTTTGGTTAGTATTCTGGATGGGTGAAACAGTGTATGAGGTTAAGTGATCAGTAGATGATCAATAGAGGTGGTATTTTGAACTTTTTAAAGATGGTTTTTTGTGAAATGTAGGTAGTTTCATAGAGAGAGAAAGTGGTGAATGATTTCTGGAGGAATTGGGAGCACTGGAGTATGAGAGTTGGTAGTATTTCAGTCAGCAACCTCAAAACCAGGGGTAGAAGTTGGTTTTTATAGAGTGAGTGGGAGGGAAATGTAGAGAGAGAGAGAGAGAGAGTGGGTTTGTATTTGAAAGTGGGTTAGGGGTAGTTTTAGGGTGTAGTTTTAGGGTTGTGTTAGAGTGTATTATACGTATTAAGATCGTAGAAGATCACCCCAGACGCTCCCATGCAGAAAATCTCATGATGAGATACTCTGTAGATTCCTGACTGGGATCAGAGTTGAGCGCTCAAAGCCGCAAGCTTGAGCGCTTAAGGTGTTTCTCAGGGGTTTGAGCGCTCAAGGTACATGGATTGAGCGCTCAATGTTCTTGGTGGCAGATTGATGGTTTGGTTTGGTTCAACAATGCTTGGGTTGGTTTGGGCTGTTTTGATTGCTTGGGTGGTGTTTGGTTGATTTTAATCAAGTTCAAGCCATTCTCACAAGTTTCGAGTAGTCGTGACTGGTCCGTTTCATCATAGGGAATGCTTGAGCGCATCCTGGGTTCAAAATCGGGGTGTCTACACTGCTATTGTGGATTCCGGGTCATCATTTATTGCAGGACCAACTGTACGTATCTTCCCACCTTAAAAGGAAACTTTTCTGTTTCCCCTCCTTTTCTAATCTGTCTTTACCAACTCTGTTTCAAACTATGATAACTCAAATCAATCATGCCATTGGAGCGGAGGGTGTTGTAAGCTTGGCGTGTAAAAAAGTTGTTTCCAATTACCGAGATCTGATATGGGAACTTTTAATATCAGGGGTTACTTTCTTTCCTTCTGTTTTCCTTTTAACTTTCTTGCTATTGTTTAGGTTTTCCTTGAGTGGGTGAAAGAGAGCTTCTCACATGTTGTTTCTCTTGATGCCAGTTGCAACCCGGCAACGTTTGCATAGATATCGGACTATATCTCTATAACCAATCGCTGCATAAGAGGTGGTCACTTATAAGTATCTTTTTTTGTTAAATATTCTTTGTTATCTGCAAGAAAACAAACATATGCTCAGTCCTCATGACACGAACCAAAAATCTGAATCCATTGCAGTGCTACTATTGAAACTATGGTAGACATTGCAAACTCACAGGGTTTACCAGATGATGAGAATGCTCTCTGTACTTTCTGTGAGATGACTGTTTTCTGGCTCCAAGTGGAACTTAAAAAAACAAAGACTGAAGGAAAAAGTGTTCAAATACGTTAATGAGGTGATTTTTTTGTTTGTTTTGTTTTTGGAATGTAGTGACATTTCTTCTTGCTCCAAAATTGCATCACCATCAATAGTTATATGCTAGTGCTCTGTCTAACAATATTTCCACTGTTCTTATTTTGAAGCTGTGCGAGAGGCTTCCAAATCCTAGGCGAAAGCAATTTATTAACTGCGATAACATTGCTAACATGCCATATGTTTCCTCTGTCATTGGAAATAAATCCTTCCCCCTCTCTCCAGAACAGGTGTGTATTTTTTTTGCTAAAGCAATTATTATTTCACCCGTATAATAACTTCAGAGTACCAAGCAGAATAAGCCGTTATGTTTTGTAATGATTGGGTATCAGACGGATGAATGTTTTAGAAACCAAAGACACGAGAAGTCAGGTTTTCTTTTGCACCCTTCTGCTGGATTTCACAATAAAGAAGAGCTTATCATGCCACTTCAAAAAAAGAAGAAAAAAATACATGTTTGAGCCCTGATTGGCTTAATTGTGTTTGTGGTGTTAGCTAGCTTAGCTTAGTTATTTGGTTTCTCATTAGTTCTATATTTCAGTGGATAGTACTGTTCATTGCATCTACTTATGGTTTACGTTTTCCGTCAGTACACCATCAAAGTTGTAGAAGGCTGTTCTACTATCTGTCTTAGTGGGTTTGTTGCTCTGGATGTGCCTCGTACAAATGGCCCACTCTGGGAAATGTGCCACTCTATCTTTTTGCCACTACCGGGGCAAACTGTTAGTATATCTATCTATATGATGCTACTCTTGATTTCTCTTCACTTGCTAACCATTTAACGATGCTTTCGCAGGATTCTTGGTGATTTATTCCTGGGAGCATACCACACTATATTTGACTTTGGTAACCTCAAAGTTGGATTTGCAAAAAGTTCTTAGTACTACTTCCAATTCTTCCCGTCTTGTCTTGTGAATGCAAGGTGCCATAAGGGAAACAATATATCAACGTTAATTGACGTTATTGGATTTTCAATACTTTTGTTTATATATGGTTTTCTGCGAGAGTTTCACTAAATAGGGGACTTTATGTAAGGAAATTGATCTACATTAAAAAAACACCTCTTTATGTGGAGGTATGGGTATTGGTGATAGTTTCTTTTGGTCCAGTGGTGATGGGCTATATGTGCAACCCATATCAATGACGCAACGTAATACCCCTTTCTGTTGATATGACCCTCATTGAAAATGTCCCTCGACAAGAACAAGCAGCATGATAATACGGAAACTTTAGGTTGCAAGTGGTGAATTTGGAAGAATAAGCAACCCATATCAATGTTGAAAATCATGGATTCGGAACTTCAAACAAAATAACACCATATTTAGCCTATCCACATGGTCCAACTCTTGTATTTTCTAGATTAGATGGGCAATGGACAGTTTCAAGTACCAGAATTTACAAGATTACAAGCTTTTACTACCAGAATAAGTAGAGTATAATGGACTTTTGGGAGCAGTTTGAAGTATGTTGGAAAAAATATTTTGTTTATAATATTTTTATTTAAGTGTGAATGAAAATTGATTTGATTTGGAGTTGCATCTTTTCATTAGCACCTGTTCACTGTGGACGGACGCGTCTTTTCGTGAACAGATGTGCCTCTTTACCCTGGTGACTATACGTAGAGTCACCAGTTTGCCTATATATATGCCATCATTCTTTCATTTTTATAGTGTTGTTAATTTTTCTACACTTTCATTGAGAGTTTTTCCATTGGAGAGAGTACAAACACAAGTTTGGTTCGCCTACCGAACAGATTGGAGTGCTACTTCCGTTCGGTGAAGATCAAGTAGTGCTGGGAGATAGACGTCCATGCAAACCGTAAGCACCGTAGCAGGGGCGAATCTGTCTTAAGTACAGAGTGTTATACACTCGCCTTGATCATTATTTCATTTCATCGATTTTCAGGTTTTGCATTCCAATTTTATTGCGTTCATATTTCCGGTTTTATCACAAAAAGTAAACATATTTTCCAACAATCTTAAGACAGATTCGTGTTTACTTTTTGTTTATGTTTTGAAACTTCGGTGATGGAATCGTTATGCTAAACGGAAATTAGTTCATGTATCAGATTCATACACCATGTCGGTAAAAGCCACCGAATGAAGCAATAGTATTTTACATGCATCTTTGATTATTTTATGGCATATATGTATCGATGATAAATTATTCTTTGCATTGAGTCACTTTGTGGAGTTCTTCAAGTTCCTTAATTTATTAGTTTTTTTTTTTTTTCTCTTCTTTGCAAGCACTAATTGCTTGCTACTATGTTACAACATGTGTTAATATGAAGCGGTGGGATACCGTTCTGTTATTTGCTTCAATTTGCTTAACTATTGTGTCTTTACAATGATCGAAGGACATTTAACCCGCTTGGTTATTTGAGTCATGGATATAAGAAATTACCGTTGGCCAGTGGCTACATTTTCAACCTTTAGAGTTTTTTTTTAAATGTATAAAAACGTATTTTGTGAATATTACTGTTCTTATAATTGTTAATGTTTGGATTGTTTTAATAAAAGTTTGAATAGGTGCGACTCTTTGAAATGTCACCATGTTCTATAAATGAATACATGTGACCTTGGGGTTAAACCAAAAGGTGTAATATTTGGATTTCAAATAAGAGTTGTGGTTTTTGAATTTACATCTAAAAGTGTGAGTGTTGGGCTTGAACCAACAAGTGGACTTTTTGGAAAAGTCACGGTGTTTTGAAAATGAAGTGTGTGACCCACTAGATTAAACCAAATGATGTGTAGAATTTGTCATAATCATAACTACACGATATAGTAGAAGTTTTTGTTTTATTCAGATGAACATGAATTGGTTAATTGGTTTCATGATTGGGTATCCCCACTTCTATTGTCTAACCTTTCTCTGTGGCAATTCTTTGGTTTTGGTTTTCGAGTCATGCACGCGCAGGTTCGGGTCCAGCCATCGACGCCATTTGGAGGAAAGTATATTTGATGCTTTATTATTTCAGTATTTCGTTTACTGACTTCTATGTATAGTTATCACTATGATAATTTGCTTTGAGTTTTACTAAGTGTGCACTGTACATAAATAATGGCTATTAATTAATTGCAATGGTTCAGCAATAGGCAGAGTCATTTAGATATGAATGGAATATATATATTTGTTGGTGACGGTAGAAGTTATTCGCATGGTCTCATGTGTATAAGTATGAATATTTTGGCTAATTTCATGGTTAGATGGACCAGTCTGCCTATGTTGTCTAGAAAAATTCCCGTGGGTACATGCTTTCCTTGTGTAATTCATGGATAGAGTGGGCACTGGGCAGAACCAAACTTTGATTTCCTGTATTTTTTTGTCTTTGCACCGATTGGCTCAATTTGGTATTCTTCTTTAATTGGTATGAACTTGGTGTGAGTATGGAACAAACATGACCTCATGAAAGGTTAGGTTTTGTTATTTCTTACTATTGCAAATAGTTTATGGTAACGACTATTTCGGTGGAGGCATATGTTCATCGTCACACAAGTTGAAGATTCTGTGCACGCACGGAGTATTGGTTTCATGATGTATATGTGTTGTTTTCTTTTGCCATTGCAATTTAATTATTATGTTGAAACCACAGTGCAAGAATTTTGATTAATTGAAATGAGTTATGAGTATCCATAGATCCATTTCACATATGTAATTTCGAATTGATTTACTTAGCATCGGAGCATTTGGGTTTGAACTGATAGAATTTGGTTCGACCCATATATATACACACACTTCAATGTATGCAATTTAGTAAGTGTCGCCGCTACTGTATTGCATGGCAGAAGGTAAGCACTTGTTTCCATTCTTGTTTCCATTCCTGTGGTCTTCTTTCAATAGGAATAAAAACATGACTCTTATCATTGGTCCACCGATTTTGATAGTTTGGTTCAACAATTTTTAATGGTACGGTGCGATAGGTTTGGCAACTATAGGATCAGTTGCTCTACATTGTTTGACAATAAATTTAAACCAAAAGGTGTGACCTTTGGTTTCAAAAGAAGAGGTGTGACTTTTCGATTTTGAACAATGGAGAGGCTTGAACTTTTATTTTACATCAAGAGATGTGACCCTCAGGTTCGAAGTAAGGGGTGTGCCCCTTAAGTTTAAACCAAGAAGTGTGACTATTGGGTCTAACTCACTGGATTCAATTGTCGGTTGTTGAACTTTTTTAACTAATTGACGTGATTGTTGGTTCAATCATTGATGACCGCTAGATATTGGCGGAGAGAAACCGTTATAATCTTGTGATATTCGGTTTTGCCTTTTATTTTGAGGTCATGAAGATTCGGTTTTCCTGTATATTGAGTTGGCTTGGCCCAATCATGATTTTAAAGCGAGAAAAATAAATCTAGTTTTCAGAGATAACCAAGTACGATAAGGTATTGACTGAATTGACTTCGTGTAACGCCATGTTGAACCTCAAGATATTGGGGTCTCTTGATTTCTTTCAATGGGAAAGTAATAGAGCACTATGAGAATGAGCACAAGTTTTCCATAAGATTGTTTTTTTTTTTTGGGAAGACTCACGGATAATAGTCTCTTGGGCCAAATAAATTGGAAACATAAAAAATACAACTTTATGTTTGGATATTATTTGAAATTGAGTTTCAATAAACTTAGCAAATGGACTGGCTATGTTTGGTTTGACATTGAAACTAAAGATTTGAAATATATTTACTTCTACTATCTCGAGCGTTTGGTAGTTATCAAACAACTCACCCCACTAGATATTTTTAAATAAAATGGAATCAATTTTTATGTTATGGAGAGTATCCAATGAAAGTGAAAAAGTACACGGTATGCAAGTTGCATTATAACATAAAATCGTGGTAGTGAAAAACTCGTGAAAATTTGAGTAGAGTTACTCGATTTTGGGTGAGTTACTCAAATGTGGGGTTGTTCCTTGTAAATAGGTCTTGAAGTACAAGAGAAAATGAGAGTTTTGACATAGTTTGTGACATGTCATAAACTGCGAAAAATATTTTGAGAAATTCTGAATAAATTTCAGAATTGTGGGGGGAGTAATTATAATTTCCGCGAACTTTTAACTTTGTGTTGCACTATGGATTAGATATCCGACTGTACTCTAGAGCGTAGAGAAGAAAATAATATGTTCGATTTTAAAGACTAAAAATCCACGAGTGGATACATGTCTTTACACTTTGAAAGTGCAACAAAGGTTTGGAAATCCTCTAAACTCATGTGTATAGCATGGTCTACAATGGAGTCTGATCAACTCATTGCGTTAGACAAAAGCTAGTTAGTGGAGTGGCTAAGCCATCCTTTAGAGGATGTTCCAATGTGGTTCGGTTTTGTGCTAGGATTTATAACACGATGGTTGTCGATAGTTGGAAAGGCATAGAGGACCACGAAGAACGGTAAGTCTCGATATTATAGACTTGCACCGTTAAACATTTGTTTTCGCTAAAGAATCAGTTAACGAAATAAATGTAGTGACATCTTTTGGAGGTCACAAATATGTTTGAGTAAAATACAAATATAAGTAAATAGTTGTGACATTGATACCTGTCCGGACTTAAGAATAATCATGTCAAACTATAGGTGATTATGTGAATATTCTAGATTATCACATAATTGTGGGGGAAGTGGTGCTTTGTTGCAAATAACTCGATTTTTGCAAGTAACTCATACATGCTTTTTGAAAATTATTCAAACGAGCAATTTAATTCTGTGCCAAAAATTTGCAGATTATTCTTTGTTAGTGTTCATAAGTTTGACACTCAACGTTAGAAAGGCACCGGATAGTATGGTAAGTCCTGACATGATAATTGCAGACACAATACTATACAACACTTTGTTCTCAATTGAAATTAGCACCATTGAAGGTCAATACTAAAATACGGATCCGTTAACCAAATAGTTTTGACCAAAGAACAAATGATCATTGAGGGGAATGGGTTTAAAGCCTACCAATTAAAAGGCTCTATAACGGCAACCCAACCTAGCTGACTGGAGATCCCAAGATCTAGGTTCAACGGGACAACCGAGTTATATGAGACTTAGGAGTATCACTGAGGAGATATCTCTCTCCAACTCATTCCTATGGTGAAACAGTGATGCCTGCAGCGATTTAGGTTAAGTTTTAACTTTTAATGATTCTTATACCTTGGTAAATCCAAGTGGGGTATAGCAGGATACTCTTAATAAGAGATCACCTTATGTGAGTGTGAAGTGGGCCGCTTCTATGAGAATTTTAAGGCTGAATTCTTTAAAAAACACTCTCTGAAACCAGTCACGTGTTCCAGGGCCAAAATGGGCACAACCGTAAGAACCAACTGTGTTCGGAAAGATTCTGTGTGTTGACTATTGTCTTGGCTTACACAAACGGCTGAACAGTTCAAGACATCGCGTTCACTGGTTAGCTAGTAAGTCCGATAGTTATTCACAAGGCGAGGTTCAAAGCCAAAAGCTACCTAACCCCATGCAGGAAATTTCCACATGTACTCTCTCTCATTTGCATTGTTTTTGCATTGGTTATTGAGTTCAATTTCATTCATGTGGGGGATTGTTGGAAAAAATATTTTGTTTATAATATTTTTATTTAAGTGTGAATGAAAATTGATTTGATTTGGAGTTGCATCTTTTCATTAGCACCTGTTCACTGTGGACGGACGCGTCTTTTCGTGAACAGATGTGCCTCTTTACCCTGGTGACTATACGTAGAGTCACCAGTTTGCCTATATATATGCCATCATTCTTTCATTTTTATAGTGTTGTTAATTTTTCTACACTTTCATTGAGAGTTTTTCCATTGGAGAGAGTACAAACACAAGTTTGGTTCGCCTACCGAACAGATTGGAGTGCTACTTCCGTTCGGTGAAGATCAAGTAGTGCTGGGAGATAGACGTCCATGCAAACCGTAAGCACCGTAGCGGGGGCGAATCTGTCTTAAGTACAGAGTGTTATACACTCGCCTTGATCATTATTTCATTTCATCGATTTTCAGGTTTTGCATTCCAATTTTATTGCGTTCATATTTCCGGTTTTATCACAAAAAGTAAACATATTTTCCAACAAAGTACTCCTGTAAGGATTGATCACAAAATCAAGAAGCCTACAAGAGCTACTGATCCTCGAGACAACCTTCATGTGCTAAATGAGGGTACATGTATCTGGATATACTGTTGTTCTAGCAAATGGTAAAAACACGGATCAAATTTCATAGTTTTGCGTACTTTTTGAGTTTTTCACCAGCATGCTTGGCATGCTCTGGCACAGGCATGTTACATAGAAGAGTAACCCTTGATGACGATATCAAATATCTGGTCTCCAAGTTTGATGGATCAGCCTTATAGAGTCGTACCTCCCATACCTGCCGAAAATTTCCATGCCCAAATGTAGTTAGGGATCACCACTAACAAGTTAGTCAGAGAGTGAAAGAGAAAGAACGGGCTTAAAATTGTATAGCGAAGTTCACTGTAAATCTTAGCGCCCGTTTGCTAGGCGGAACTAAGAGATAGATAATCTGATAGGATTTGTTATCCCATTGAGTAAACAGGTGATTAGATTAATAATACCTGTTAAGTTGTGGATGTTTGTATAATTAGTGTATCTTAATCCTCTCATGTAAATAGATTAAGAGATAAGGGCTCATAGCGTATTTTTCTTTTTACTCTCTTGTATAAGTATAACGTAATGAGAATGAAACCCTAACTTTTTGGCGTCTCAAATCTTTTGTCTAACTTTACATGGTATCAGAGTCAGGCTTTTAGAGGATTTTGGACAAGACTCCCTTGGTTATTGCCCCGTTGTTTGTGCCACAAGTGCACCATATTTTGTTTGATCCCAATGTTGTGGATCTGTTGTTTACCTCTCCACGTGCAGGTTAGTGGTCGCACGTGTGGGAAGTGTTAGAGTTTGTCTCACATTGGTCAATTATAACCTCAAAAACTAGTATATGAGCTTGGGTGGCCTCTCCACTCATTACCAATTGGTTTTGAGTTGGATGCTTTAACAATACCACATCCTCATGATTTTGTACTTCCAACATTTTGTGAGATTATATCCAACGAATTTCTAATCCTAGCAAAAACAAGGGGAAAAATCCAACTCCAGATATGAAATCACCTTGGACAATCTAATGCTCGTATCCAGTAAAACAAACAACCTCTAAATGCATATTTGCTTTGTTTGGTGAAAAAGATACGCATCTGTTGACTTCCTGTGGTAGCTGGGCTTTGGGACAGAGAGGTCACTGGCGCTACACATTAGAGAAGGAAAATGTTGAGTACAAAAATGCTTGTACAAAAAAACATACCAACTCTCTTCTGTGTTTGTGTCCCTAGCCTTAGTTGTTTATGGAAAGGTGAGGTGAGAATGGTGTAAGAATAGGTGTTGATCATATGGTTAATTACTTCCCTTTGAAAATAGATACCGGTTGAAATCTTCCTGATTTCTTTCGATTACTAGAGGACAAGAAAATATTACAAGTCTTCCCCAGACGAGAACATTTGCACTGCATAGAATTTTTATTAGAAAAGTAAACCGTTTAAGGGGTAACAGTAGGCCTGTATCTTCTACAGCCAGAATGGCATTAGAAAATGACGACCCACATCTATCAAGAGGGATGGCTATTAAGTAACAAAATCTTGTGCAACTTTTCTTTTGGTATGGCAATACAAAATCGGGGTTCCTGTAGCGCCTCCATCCCGGCCGTCCATCTCCGCAATCGATGGTTTAGATATGTTTGTTAACTCTTACCCATAAGAGAGTTAACAAACATATTTGAAATATTGATTGCCGAGATGGACGGCTCGGATGGGGCAGCTATACCTTGCAGGACGGATGGTGGCCTGGGTTCTGGGAATACTAAACCGGAAAAAGCTATTTCCGAGATTTTTTTTTTTGAAGTGACCTTTGGGGACAAGTCTGTTTACTTGGAAATTTTGATGTGTAGCAAATACTCAATTGCTTGTGGATGAAACCTGGGTATTTATATTTGTGATAGTTCAAAAGATTCCCAATTCCTTTCCGGTTAGCTCTGGCATATGAAACAATAGTCCACAATATAGTTGTGACAGTCAGCAAAATTCATAGTTCCGTCCTTTGAATCATTTGTATGACACCATAGATAGGGAAACATAAGAAGGGGGTAGTGAATGGGACCTGGATGGTTCTACCAACGCTAATAGGGTTGGCTTGGGCGATGACAAGGTCGCCAAGCTCGGCACTTTTGAGATGGTTGATGCTGAGGTGAATCCCAGCCACCCTTTGCAGCCCCGATGCCATGTGGGCTCCAATGCTCGCCAGTGCCTCTGCTATTAGAGCTGACACCCCTCCGTGTAACACCTTGAATGGCTGCACCACAAACAAAATCATAGAAACCTATATTATTACAAGTATCTATTCATCTGTCCATCTATCTATTCATCTTTTTTTTTTCTACTGTCAATCAAAACAACATAAAAAATTCGGGGGTGGATGGATCAGCACCTAACCACCCATTCTAAGAGCATCTCCAGTGGTAATGACATAAATGTGGTGTTATATAACACAAAAGTGTAAAACGTGAGTCTTATTTTTGTAATGTTATGACAAAATGTGTTGTTAATGTAAGTAGTGTTGCAATGGTGGTGCTAGGCTTTTGTCAAAATATAAAAAATGACACAAACATATATGTATATATAGATATAAGTGGGCCAAACTTTTACTCTTTTCTCTTTCCCTCTCCTCCCTCTCTCTATCTCTCTCCTCAGTACTCTCTCACTACCTGCGGCACTGTCCCTCCTCTCTCTCTCTCTCTCTCCTCTCTTGGAAAGATTAGTAGCACCAACACAGTTGTTGGTACACTATTTGGACCCCAAAAAGGGCAAATATTTGTACTTACACTAGTGGTGTTATTGGAGATCCCTAATTTCTAAGACTCATACATAGTAATTATTGCCCACGTCAGTATAGAATAAGGAAAAGAAAAGGAAAGCTCTACGTAGTAGATATGGAATATGCACAGATCCAGAGGCGGACTCACATAGGGCCACGTGCCCCTACTCAAAATTAGAAAATCTTACTTTTGCCCTTATATATTTTGAGTAATTGTATAAATAACACCCAAAATTGAAATATACCATTTCTATATAAATTAAAAATAATTACATTTATTTCATTTCATGCATCAACTTTCTTCCACAAGGTTATTTGATTTACCATTGCCAATTTATAAATTGCTAGTGTGGTTGGAGAATAAACTTCTTATTCATTGTTATTATATTAATAAAGAATTACTCTAAGGTCCATTATAGCTCTTTGTAACATGTCTAGTCCACCTCTTAGTTCCATAACTCCTCTAATCTACCTATTTGCAATTTCTAAGGTGTAAGGTTCACTCTCCATTTTTAATAGACAAATATACTCTCACATTAAATTTAATACATAACATACTCTTGCCGGAAAGTTCGTTGGAAAGTTACCGGCACCGGAAAAGTCGTCGGATAATTGGACTTCGCCGGTGCCAGAAAAGTTGCCGGAAAATTGGATTTCGCCGGAAAAAACACCGGCGCAGATGTGGTTATCTGAATTATATCATTTTTTTCAAAAGCCTACTTAGGATCAGATGTGGTTATCTTGACTGGCAAGAGGTGGTTATCTATACTCATAAAATGTGGTTATCTGGGCTATATCTTTTTTCAAAAACCCTACTTAGGATCAGATATGGTTATCTAGACTCAAAAGATGTGATTATCTAGACTCACATTTAAAGCAACTCTTCTGAATTGAACTCCGGTTGCCCCTGCCTCGCTAGTCATCATAGTCAAGCCTCGAAATAATGCTGTTCTGTACTTGTTAATTATTTTCCACTTAACTCCTCTCTGTAAAATGTGCTACTTTAAAAAATGGAATTATTACCTCTAGGTTTAGAAAAGAGATGTCTAATTACCAATAAGGTAAGTCATTTTTTTTAATTACTACTAAGGTAAGTCACTCTTTTTTGGAGTTTAGATTTAGGGTGCACTTTCCTATTATAGGGTTTTAGTGGTTTAGGTACTTTCATAGAGTACCCTAGGATTTTACGCACTTTCATAGGGTTCCCTAGTCGTAGGGTACCCTTGTCATAGGGGTACCCTAAAGTTTAGGTTTAGGGTGCACTTTCCTATTATGGGGTTTTAGTAGTTTATGCACTTTCATAGAATATCCTAAGATTTTAGGCACTTTCATGGGGTACCCTAGTCGTAGGATACCCTAGGATTTTAGGCACTTTCATAGGGTACCCTAGTCGTAGGGTACCCTAGGATTTAAGGCACTTTCATAGGGTACCCTAGTCGTAAGGTACCCTAGGATTTTAAGCACTTTCATAGGGTACCCAAGTCGTAGGGTACCCTAGTCATAAGGGTACCCAAGTCGTAGGGTACCCTAGAGTTTAGGTTTATGGTGCACTTTCTTATTATAGGGTTTAGTGGTTTAGGCACTTTCATAGGGTACCCGAGGATTTTAGGCACTTTCATAGGGAACCCTATAATTTAGGCATTTTTATACGGGTTGGGGAGTTGATGGAAATTTTTCAGAGTTGGGTTTGACCTGATGGTAATTATGCGATCCAAGAGTGACCTAACGGTAAATGGCCCTTAAAAAATTTACAATAACATAAAAAAATTCATGGACTGCTTTGAATTCCTTGGGATTCGTCTTATTTGACTTTTCTGACATTGATGACTCTCTCTCTCTCTAGATGGATGGTTCAATCTCCAAGCAAAAAAACTGCATAATAGCTTACAGATCCATCAGATCTAGTAGAAAAACCGAAGCGAAGCGAGCTCAACCGCCGACGGACAACCTGAGAACCCCTGGACGGCGACGCGGCGATGGTGCAGATCCGAGACGGCGGAGCCTCTGCCGTGGCAGTCCCAATCGCAGTCGGTGCATAGCGCGAGTCCGTCGGTGGAACAGCGGACGGAGACCGCCTCCGATCCACAGCTGTAGAGCACGGAGATCTGCAAGCGCACGTGCTTGACGGACAGGGCGTTGACGGAGTGCACGTGGTGGTCGCAGAAGAAACAGAGCTTAGCTGAGTCGGCTTTGCAGTAGAGCACCGCTGACTCCTTGTGTTCTCGTCCATCTTAACTAAGGGGTATTCTTCTATTTGGTACGTGTGAGTGGACTGGATGTGTCTGGAAAATATTAGATGGACTAAAAGTATTAGGAAATTGCTATAGTGGACCTATAGCAACTCTCCCATTAACTTTTAATCCATTAGGCGGAAGATAATATGACAAGCAAGTTCGGGCAATATACTGTCACGCATATGAATACAATTTTTCCAGATAACGGTACATTACATTATCAAATTTTTGGGTCCGCTGCTGCCCAGATCTGATATGAAAATAGAAAGAAGAAGAAGAAATTGGAGAAGAGAAGAAACCTGACAACATTTGGGGGTGACTTGGAGACGGCCGGTGACCTTTTCCGGTGACAGTTCTTCAATCTCAAACCCAATAGCATGGAGGGGAGCATCCACAGCCTCGGTCTTTATCAAATTAGGTGATGATGGCGGTGGTGGTGGTGGGAACTCCATATCCAACAAACTTGGTCGCTAACTGGATTGCTGTCTGATTAGCTTAAATTTCTCCAAGTTTGATTGATGATATAAACTGGGTTGGTTGGATATAAATTTCTGGCCAACGTGGGAAGGGGTAGGTGGGTGAAAGGATTAGTTGGATGCCTTTTATCTTTCGTCAAATACCTCCCAATGTTATTCAACTACTTTATAGTTATTTTATTTCTAACCCCCGTGGTAAACTTTATTCTTAAGCTTCATGGATAAGAGAGTCGAGTGCCAATGATAGACGAGGACTAATGGCACGTTGGTAACCATTTATATCCGTTTCACCTGACAAACGTATATCTCCTGGGAAATGATGATGTCATCAAAATTAAAACTAAAACTAAACTGAGAAACGAACATGACTCTTATAGCGTCAGTTTAAATATTGAGACGTTTTCCTTTCCCATTTGATCAGAAAGGGTAAAAAGTGAGGGGGGAGGGGTAGATTTATTATGGAAATATTTTTTTAGGGATGCGCTTTCCCGAAACAAGAAGAAGAGGGAATTTAGTGACGCTTCGCTTTCCTAAAGCCGACTCCCCTAAAACGGTTTTGTTTCTACGACTACTTTCCTTATTGAACCGAATTATTATGGAAAAAGTGAGGGGGGAGGGGTAGATTTATTATGGAAATATTTTATGTAGCTTCAAAAAGAAATAATCTGATGACTACTATCTTAACAACAAAATATGATTGGACGGTTAGGGATGTAACGTGTTTGTATGGCTACGCAATTTGTGGCGCGTCATGAATTGTAGTAATATAGATGTAAAAAGATATTTCCTTCCATAATAGCATTATACTATGATTGCGGTACAAAAGAGAGGGGAAAGCCAAGATCTGGGGGTGCAATGCGGCAAATGACTTGATTTTTTGGCACACCTCTGAAACTTCCAAGGACCTTATTTGGAGGAAGAAAAAACCACTTCAAAGTGCCTAAACCCACTATACTCTACCCCACTAAAGAGCCTTCCCCTAAAATTGAACCCCAGAATTAACTCTCCAAACAATACCCTTGGATGCTTTAGATATATAACAAGAAAATGAGCAAAACAACGTAGTTTTGCCGCACAACACGGCGCAAAACATCTACTACACAACACCCCAGATTTGGTTTTTCTTGATTAGTTTGACCTGGACCTTTGCAAATAAAATACTCATTGAATTGAGTATTTCTATCCTTTAGGTTTAAGGCTTTTTCTGCCAACAAAAACAAAAAGTAACATGCTTTACACTACCTAGTTGTTACATGTGTTCAAAATTTGATTTTGCGTCGAGTGTTCAAGTGTTGTGGCTTGGGGCTTTCAAAGAAGCAGGTTCACCTAGAATTAGACACTAATATATATAGGTTCCTTGCTAGTTAGGGGGTTTGACTGACTGGCTCACCCTTTCTGTAGCGTCGCTAGTGTCATAAGCCACAAATATTTGTAAAGTGTATACCATACACCCCAAACGAACGGGTGTATTGTAGCATTTCCCATCATCATCCAATTCACTTATTACCATTGGTTACATAGAACTTTAGAACCAATAAGGTCTTACAGAAGCACAAGGAACTCACAGACAGTGCTATAGTACAAGAGTCCTTGGACTTCCAACACCTGACATTGGGCTTCCACCAAATGAAAACACTAGTTCAATAAACATCTAGACGCGGGGCCAGGCACCCATTAAGTTATCGCCATGCGTGACAAGTCCAACGCAAAATGAAGGTGGTGTGCCACATCCACTCATTTTATATAATATAATGATCTCATGAATACCATTTGTTCAAAAGTTCCAATAGAAGAACTGCTGCAGAATCCTTGGCTTTCTTGACGCTTGGCATAGGCTCGCCAACACATTCATCAGTCCAACCCCTATCAGCAGTATTCGCACGTACAGCAAACGTAAACCTTTTGGCATGTGCAGGACCTCCCTCGTTCACACACCTGCAGATTTCAAGTTTTAAATTGCTTAATCAATAATTCCGTAAGAATACAATCCATGTAACCTGCCATTACTACTCACAAAGACAAGTTCATTCTAATTATTCTTCTTACCGGTACAATGGCATTGGCCAATTTTTACGCAAGCAGATGTCATTCAAGGTCTGTCTTGTAAACGTTTGGCTGCCATTCTTCTTCTTCCCATCTTCACTACAATTCTCCTTAGCTACAGTTGTTTCCCTCTCCTTCAAAGCAACAAGGGCATTCCTGGCAGCTAACTTCTGCGCCATTTTCTTTTGTGGATTCTGAGCGATCCCAACCTGGATACCATCAACAAAAACTTCTACAGTAGCCACATTGCCACTTCGAGTAGCTTTGTACTCCAGACCGTCAGCCTGTTGCTGGCACCGTTCTTGCAGTTCCCGCACTGGATGCATTGGCAACGTTTCTGGAGTGACCATAGGATGCAGCAAAGGTTGGAAGACCTGAAAGATACCAAGGCTTAGAAGCACGGACACGGACAAGGACAAAGACACGTTAATTCTAAATAAATGGGGACATGAACATGGCAAAACCTACGTATGTATACAAGGATAGATATTTAGTGCTTATTCACAGTACGAAGTATGAAACACTTCCATCCATAAATACAAAACTAATAGTATCTTTACAATTCTTATTGTTTCCTTCTTAAATATTACAAGTTGAACTAGGATTTTATTTGGTCCATAATCAATTTATTGGCAGTTATTTTCCACATTTTGGAATATCATAGCCCCGAAATAAGCTTTGAATATTATAAATTGATCCTTCTCATGTTTTTATCAATATACAAAATTGAGACACAAGTGTTCCAGACGTGTCCACGTTGTGTCCCCTGCTTCAAAATAATTCAACTTATTGGACACACCAAGTGGCGTGTCCCATACCTCAAAGTGTCCAACACGGATATGGAAAGAAGATAGGAGTATCGGTGATTCATATTACCAAGGACTTAAAAAATAGAAAGGTAAAAAAGGAAAAACATGGAACAACAAATAGTATGTTAGAATTCTGGAATCACCCGCCAAACAACTGCAGTATCACGTCCACTGTCAAGAAAGATGGCACCAGCAATAGATTCAAAAATGTCACCAAGAACCTTCGGAGCCTTGCAGTCCCCCAAACCGAAGGAGTTGAACCCTGGTTTCGACAATTCGTTCTGAGCTTCCTTCACAAAATCACGAATCTAAAAATGGATGTAGAGTTAGAAAGTATCACAAGAAAAAAATAATAATAAAGAAATTTAAAGTACCCAACCCATTAGTAGGGAAAATCACACAACCCTTGCTTTCGTATAACAGTGTATCAACGTCTTGAACAAAGTTAACCGAATATTGCTATTTGTATTAATGCAGTAAACTTTTATTTAGCAATTATATCAATTATTAACAACAAATTGTCTCTCTTGCAAGTCAACCCCTCATCTTTAAGTAAAAATATGCCTGCATCGCTTCCGTCCTCTCTCTATTCGGTCACTGCAACCCCCACCAATCACATATAAGTAGAAACACTAAATGAAGATTGTGAAGCTACCTCCCTCCCACTCTCTTCCCACACCTTCTTCCCCATCGCCAACTAGGCACAGCATCTCCCCCAACCTCAACGTCTCTCTACCCCCACTCCACCTATCTTCCCACCTTGGCCCATACCTACCACCCACTTTCTCATGCCTCTGCCAATCACCAAATTATGCAACTGTCTGGTTCTGGTGGTGTGTTGAAGATTTATTTATTTTTTATCAAGTGTCGAAGATTTGTGATGGCAAATTTTCAGCACAAAAAAATTAAGAACAAGCGATTCTTTGGGTCTTTGGTGCAATTCTCTACATAAGGTTTTCATGTGCGGCGTGACCAGTGTAGTGCGGGTGACGATGGTGAAAGTGTTGTCTGTATATGTGTGTGTGTGTGTGTGTGTGTGTGTGTGTGTTGAGGGCTATGTAGCATGGATACACGGACATGGATATGACATGGAAATTCTTACAAAATAGGGACACAGCAATTTTTTTTTGCTATGTATACACGTACACGTGTTATATTACACTTTTGGCCCAATACTTTTGAAGTTACAAATAATTTATTCTGGTAATGCTTTTAAAATTTCTAAAAACCAATGCGAAGTATCCCCATGAGCGTCCCCGGCATGTCCATTAAATGTTAACATGCATGCCCCTGCATGTTCGACACAGGATAAAGCAACCTCTAGCCTCTAGGAGTAACGGTGATTCATATGTTGTGGGTGTTAGGCTTTGCTTATTGGGTTCGGGTATGTGCAGGGCTTGGATCGGGAGGGGAGGGAGGGGATTAGGGTGTTCGGTATGTCTGGGAGCAATAAAAGGGGCAGCTGCATGTGCACAGCTTTGGTTGCAAGGGGAGGGGAACAGCAGTATGAGTTGGGGAGTGAAGCCAGGGAAGGGGCAGCACGACTGGACAAACAGAAAGTTGGGGGTGTTTGTGCATCCACTGGATAAGAGCGGCAGGGTTTCCCCACTGGGATCCCCTTTTCCCCACTGGGATCCCCTGGATCAGAAGGGATTGATGTGGTAGTCGGTGGTTTTCGGTGATAGATGTAGAGGTGTCAGTGGGAGGGGAAGGGAGTAGGGTGGGGTGGCGAAGGAAAGAAATTGAGATGATGCAAGGAAAATTGAGTAAATTCATTAGTTCTTGAGAAGGGAAATTGTTGCTTTTGATGTAAATAAATATCTAAATGGTAAAAACATGTAATATAATGACCTTCATTGACTCTGTTAAGCCATAAAGCAAGTGGAGGAGAGTTGAGGTAATTTTGTCAATCTAACCTTCAAAGGATGTTAGTGTCTACCGCATTAACCACACAAAAAGGAGTACTTGTGTGAAGAAGTTACAAAACCTGTTTCTCAAGGGCACTGGACCCATGCCTAAGGTGCAAGTGAAGCTTATGTTTGACAGCCACCCGTGCAAAGTTTTCATTGTTTACAGCAGCAGCTCGCAAGTCAGTCAACCGGCCAGGAGGTAGATCTGTGTAGGTAAAGAACAAATGCCTTGTAATAAGATGATCCAAGACTGCATCACCAACAAACTCCAGCCGCTGGTAACACGACACGCCAGATGATGGTCTTGAAGCATGAGTAATAGCTTCAACCAATAAGCCCCTATCTTTGAACTTGATGTTTAAAGCACCTTCTAGACCATCGAAATCAACGCTCCTAAGTATGCTCTCTGGGACATTGCTGGGCCTGGTTGTGCACTCTAATTCTTTCGGATCAAAGTCTACCTGAATTCCAATCCATTTCATAAGGTGGTTTGCAGCATTCTTCCCACCTTCCACATAATAGACTCCAATAAGTGCTTCAACAACATCTGCTAGTGTCTTGCTAGATAGGACTCGATAGGAACTCGAATCACTCTCGAGCTCCCCATCTTCCATTTCATCATCTTCATACCCTTCATCACCATTACCGTCTGCTGGCACAGTCCCATTAAGTGCTCTCTCGTTGTCAAATAAGGATGACTCTGTTTCTTTAATATCCTCATCAAAGACAGGCAGTACCCCAGGAGCAGCCCATCTAGATGGAGCAAATCGATCTGCTTGGATATAGGATTGAAGTCCCTTCTTCAATGCATACTGATATAAAACCATGTTACTCACCATTTGTTGTCTCATTCTCGTGAGCTGACCCTCATGCTTCTGAGGATATTTAAGAAAAAGAAACCGGCTAACAACCCATTTCAGGTAGGCATCTCCCAGAAGCTCAGCTCTTTCGTAGCAGAAAGTCTCTTGGCATGAAGCAGCAGTCAAGGCCTCCAAGATCTGTGAATGGAGGTATATAATTATCATAAAAAGCTGATTTATTTAAAACCAATTGTCAAGAAAATGAAGTACCTTTAAAGCAGGGACAGGGTAGTCAATTATATCCTTCAGCTGAATGGCTAGCAGCATGCTTTCGATCCTCCTCATTATTGAGGGCAATCTCTGAGCACCTCGAACAAGTGATCCAGGAAGTGGATGTACAAAACACAGCTCCGGAGGAAGGAAGACATAATATGTTTTATCAAGAGCCTCTTCAGATTCACCTTCATGATCTGAACAAACAAAAGTTCCCAGTTACCTCTAGAAGCCATGATGATGCAAAGTCAAGTCCACCAGAAGGTTCACCACCAGAGAAAAAGATAAAACATAAAAAGATGAAACCATACCTTCTGAATGTTCAAACCGAGGGGAAAGGAGATTCTTGCAATATGAAACACCACGCCCTCTTATAAGAGGTTGCTGCTTATAGGTCAACTCAACTCCATACCTGTTATGATATCAGACCGACTAGCTAAATGCACCTGTGTTGTGCAAGAAGAGCTAGAAACTTCCCCAGTCCGGAAGGATTCTTAAACTACTGACAGTGAGACTAACTAAACACCTTGATGGAGGTGTCTTATCTCACACCTGAAGGCTGAAAGTAGTTTAAATGATCCATTCTCAGATTGAGAGCTGCTTCTCTCTCCTTCAGGCACAACAACATAGGGGCATTAAAGCTATCCGGTCCTTGCATTAAAGCCAAGCAACTGTTAGCAGCTGGAACAATTTAACAACAAATATGCTCTCTTTTTCTGAAATAGATGAAAATTAGGAACAGAATACTTCAGATTGGGAGTAGACTAATACTTTTGCTTGTAGTAGTTGGCATATGAGCTGTACTCCAAAGGACCAAGGTAACCCTCTTTCCTAGGGAATGAGTTCTCCGCAGTCATATCATAACGTACAGAGTCCACATAAAACCTCTTTCCGGAGTGAGCAGCAGTTACAATTCTTCCCACGAGATCTTCCACACTAACACAAGAATCTGCCATCATGATTTTGTTATTAGTCAAAGCCAAATGACTTTCCATTTCAGCAAGGTCTCGACTAAGAACCAATCCAGATGCTTTCACAACGTCAAATTGTGCTACAGCTCCTCTAATCCCATAAGTAGGGTGGGATTTCTGTCCAAAAGCCATGCCATGACGCAATTTCCCAAACCCATACTCCCTTCGATCTCCACCTAGTGTTCGCTCATTGGTGCCAAGATAAACATCAGGCCGAGCTCTCTGAAGCGGATTGTTCCATGCATCTGTTGTAGTTATTTGTTCAACTAGATCCCAGTCAATTTGTTTGAGAGGATCTACAGATTTATCGCCAACCATAGGGACAAACAAATATGCCTTTGAAGGATCCCAAGGAGTTGTGGATGGTTCAACATCCACATCCAGTACAATACTCATTAATCTTACGTGAAAGCTCTTAAGGGACGCCAACTGCACGAAAGTAGAGATCAGGGTTTGTCCAACCGAAGGTGGTCGAAAATGGAAGCACTAACAAGATTCACAAAATTGGACTACAGTTTCAAAAAAAAAAAAAAGAGAGAGAGAGACCATCAATCAACCTGGCATTCTGTAATATCTATTGAACCCCGGAAGACAGGAGTTGCCTTTGTTATCATGGTCCGAGCGACAAAGAGATCCATAGACATCGATAACACCTATCAACAAAACATGTAGCAAAAGGTAAAGCATTATGCTTGTCCTGCAAGTCTAATAAAACTGTGACAACGTACCTCTGCATCCAGCTCATTGCCAAAGAGTACTGCAAACTCAGAAGCTTGAGCTAAGAATGGATCTTTTGAGGAGCCAACATCCACACATTTGATATCATACATGTACAGATGAAATAACTTCGAGTTGTTGCAAGCATCACTCCCATATAAAATCCATTCCCCCTGCACAGACAACAAAAGTTAAGGCACTCGCTTATTTTGGCCCCTACAAGAACCAAGTTTGTTCCTAAGTAAATTGTAGAGACAGCAGTCTAGTTTGGAAATGTCTTGGAAACCATAGGGACACAACTGCATGCCTCGTTATAAAAAGTACGATCAACGAAGTTTGGCTTATCACCTAATTTAGTCCCTATAATTCCAGGTAGGTTTCAATTTGGTCCTCAAAGTTTTAATTGAGTCAATTTAGTCCTTCAAAAATTACTCAAATTTCAATTTAGTCCTCAAAATTTTATTTGAGTCAATTTTAGTCCTTAAAGTATTACACCTGTGTCAATTAAGACCTCTGCAAAAATATCAGCCAAGTTATAAAAAATAACCACAAGGACGAATTTTCTATCAAATAGTATAAAAGCCCACTACAATTCTTAACAATCAATAATCGTACTTCTCTATAAATCATTATTGAACAAAATAATACTATTCATAGAACTTATCGAAAAGATAAAAAATCATCAATTAGAAATAAGAAGCAAAATGAGACATATAATTGTTAGTAAAGAAAAACAAGTAACTAAAGTAGAAATCATTTGAACTAGATGTTTAGCACCTCTAAATACTGTTCCTCATTTGTACACACGAAATCATTAACTCTACATACTAATAAAAGACAAAGATGAAGTAAATATATTTATCATTAACAGATTACATGGAGAAATCATAGTTGAAATAACCTTAATAAATTTACTATTGCAAATATATCAATATAACTTAGATTCCTAATGTAGATTTTAGATAAATATTTACAGGTTAAGAGACCCCACTGTAACTCTTAGGAAAAAAAACTTTGGAGTGTTTCAAAACCTAACTTAGGAAGGTAAATATAACCTTATAAACTTCAGAGGTATAATGTGTAATTATATAAACCTAACGGACTACTTTGCGATTATGACAGATAAGATTGAAACAAATAAGAAACCTTAAGGATGAAATCGAAACATTTAAAGTTACAAGGATCAAATTGAAACATATATGTAACTCTAAGAAAAAAATAAAGACATTTAAAAGTACAAGGACCAAATAGAAACCTAGCTATAACTATAGGGACTAAAATAGTAGATAAGCCATGACCTTTCAAACTAAACCACACCAAATCAAAATGAGCCTTAAGTCCCATCAAATTTGGGTTAGCTACATGAATTCGTTGCCAACTCTGTCGAGGGCATCTGGTCATGTGATATCCAAGAAACCTTGGTCTTGTCAAACTGCTGCCTCTAAAAGTAAATTTTGGTCTACTGCTCCCTTCAGCTCTACCTTAATCTATTCTCTATTATCTTATTTTCTATCTATGCTACCCTATTATCCCACGAAGGCTTTCGTTCCTATGAAGTTCCATTAATGGGAAATATGACAAGTCTTACAAACTATGAAGCACCGACACTTTTAGAGGTTACCGTGTATCGGACACGGGGACGTGTCCCATGCGGGGACACGTATTGGACACGCCACGTGGCGTGTCCTTTAAATTAAATTATTTTTTGGAGGGGGACACGGCATGGACGCGCGTGTCCCATAAATACACACTCTCTCGCTGTGTATATGTATATATATGTATGTACTCTTATATATATATATATATATATATATATATATATATATATATATATATATATATATATTTTTTTTTTTTTTTTTTGTTCATTGCTTTGTGGGTGTATATCTTACTGTACCAATATATATACCTGCATATAACAATGTAGATATCTTACATATCAAAAGAAAAGTGTATTTATCTATACATATAAACTGTTACCGAATACATATAGGATAATATTTACATACATAATTATTTATTTATTTGTTTCCTTTTGCCGTGTCCCCCGCCGTGTCCATGTCCATTTTTAGAATTTTCCGTGTCCCGTGTCTGTATCCGTGTCGGTGTCCGTATCTATGTCAGTGTCCGTGCTACATAGCTTACAAATAAACATGCACTCAAACCAGATCCAACCATTTAATGTCTATCACGGGTTTATTTTTCCTTCTTCATGATGAAAACATATGAAGATCTTCTAAGATGGTACTCCTTTGAACTTTAGTGACGAGAACTTGCATGTTTCACCTTCCCACAAGTTGCCTGAAAAGATTTTACTAGTAACATTTTTAGTTCCACGACTTACAGCACTGTGTAAATCAAAGGGATGACTTCAGAAGATGGCGCTAAGGTGAACAAAGTGGGATTTTCTTTCACAACACTGCATATATTCAAAATGCTTTGTAGCAGACTGCCGTGCATAAGAGATTTCTTTTAACTTTAGTGACGGGGAAGCCTGAAAACTGAGAAAAATAATTGTTCTAGCACCAGAAATGAGTCTTACCCTGAGCCCAAGACTCCACCTTAATAAAAGGTTTGGAATAGTAGCAGCAAACTTACCTAAGCACTTACTTCTGGGGAGGCTTACCAAATACTACAGCAGAAAACCTTAAAGTGAAACGTCATGTTGGAGGAACTAACCTGGAGAATATTAGCCACACCTTCAGGATAGAACTCCCTGTGCCTAGCTGTCCCAGGAAGTGGATCCCCTTCATCATTTTGGTCGACTTTTTCTACTTCTCCCCCACTTCCCTTGTCTGGCAACAGCATGTCAGTAAATGCCCCCATCTCATGTAGCTTCTTGCAAGCAGCCAAACAAACAGCCTGTTGCGCGAGGCGCATTGAACTGCAAACAGGACCCTCAAGATTTTCAAATGGTGCATTACAAGGGAGCTGAAGCCTGCATGAATATTCTGTGGGGGCCCCTGGCATCTCATGGCGCTCCATAATGAACTCGGGACGGAGAATTGAATATCTGAGAGACAGATGCAGAATAGCGTCAATATAATCTGTCTGGAAATGGCCAAGTGCACAAGTAAATGAATGTGACAGAGACAATGTTCATAGAGATTAGAAACTGCACCTGTCACTAGGTAGCTGAGAGCAATAGAAATGAACAAGTCCCACAGCAGAATTTAAGCTAACAACAGCACCAGTAGACTCCACCTGGTACACTGTCCCCGGTATTTTGTCCACCGAAATTAACCTTGAGGTGTCCTTGAG
Organism: Vaccinium darrowii; assembly: GCA_020921065.1. Classification (NCBI taxonomy): domain Eukaryota; kingdom Viridiplantae; phylum Streptophyta; class Magnoliopsida; order Ericales; family Ericaceae; genus Vaccinium; species Vaccinium darrowii. The sequence goes on along the minus strand of CM037151.1, from coordinate 44,118 downwards.
ATGGCTAAGGTCAGTTCTTTCTATTGCTTCTCTCCGCAAAGTTTCCTCACTATTTCTGGCATTCCTCAAAAATGCTTCATGTGACAGATTTCCCCTAGAGGAAGCGTTACAAAGGGAATATATAAGTGTGATGCACTTCAAAAATTAGTTGAAAATCATACTTGCATCACTTAGGAAAAACTTAGATGTAACATGGAACCAGACCAACATAGTACCTCTCAACCATCAAGATGTAATCTGACCCAGGCTTTCTAGCACGACCCCTAGATTGAATGTATGCCAAAACAGTTTTTGCAAGGTCAAAACGAATAACCACATTGCATTGTCTTATGTCAAGGCCTTCCTCAGCAACACTAGTGGCAACCAGCAGAGTCACCTAAAATCAATATACGTTTTCCACTAAGAAACACACTTCATACAAATGAGTATCGTTTGTAAGACAAAATGGTTTTATACATACACGACCATCTCGGAATTTTTCAATTGTGTCTTGCATTTGGCTTGTCCGCATTTCTTGACTATTGTTGTGCCCAATCAAACTTGCCGACTTGACAAAGCTAAGGGATGGAAGTTCTGCAAAAACCTGCAGATTTGCACAGAATTTCACCCTACATGAGGGAAGAACTCAGGGATGTATAATGCAGGAGAGAAAATACAAGCATTAACATTACCAACCTTTGGAAGAACTAAAGCAGCCACAACTCGCTCAACAAAGATGATCGCACGGAAATCATCTGTGTGCTGATATTTAAGAAGTATTTTAATCAAGGACTGCACCTTTGGCGTAACTTTTCCATCAGCTACAGCAGCTCCTATAATCACATCCACATGTTCTCCTCCAGAGACCACTATACCACCAAAATTTAATAAGACAAAATGCATGTAAGCGCAGAACCTCTTGTAAGCTCATAATCTACCAATATTTTCAATCGATGCTCAATAACTCTTTCCCACAACTTCATTGTATGACTCATCAACTTAATACCTCTATAGTCGTTGCAACTTTGAATATTCTCTTTATTCTTGTAGATAGGTACTAAGGTACTCCTCCTCCTCCATTCGTCGGGCATCCTCCTAGATAAAATAATCTTGTTGAACAATTTTGTCAACCAAGTCACCCCCAAGTCACCTAGGCTTCTCCACACTTCAATGGGGATACCATCTGGTCCTAAGGCCTTACCCGGTTTCATCCTCTTCAAAGCCTTGGCCACTTCGAACTTTTGTATCCTCCGATAAGATAACTTATGTCCGCTGGCTCTTTCCTAGTCACTATTATCTTATTCAGTCCTCTTAATCAATATGCCTGCCTTACCTAAGCATTTTCCCAGTCTTTGTTATGGGGTAACCATCTCATTTTAAAACCTTACCTAATTGTTTTTAGTTCAGTTCAGTTTTCACCTCGAACTTTATCTATTAAACCGAGGGAAAAAAAGGTAATCACCACTATGACTCCTATATTTTTGAGTAAAAATCACTTTATACTTATGTTACTTAAAAAGCCTTCACTTAAGTAAAATCACTTGTACTCCAAGAACTCTTGATTAAAGCAAACTGTAATTTCTCCATCCAAACTAACAGAACATACAAAAAAAAGCTCCCAAAATTGAGATTTCTACCTGGGGCAGCAGCTGCTGTGAACATCCCATTCTCACCCACACCCCAATACACCTAGCCCTATCAAATCCATTGATTCCAGAAATGTCCTTCAATGTGTTCCTTCAATCATCATAGTGTCACAGGCACTAATTTAATCTGTTCTATTTTCCGAACTACAAGTTTAAGTATGATTCTGTCTCTTCTGCTCGTAATTGCTTCTACATTATCTGTAAGGTGTTTAGCTTCTGCTAGTGTTTATGGTCTCACCTATCCATTAACATTCCTTATCGAAGTGTCTAGTAGTAGCCCCAAGTTGGTTGAGCTGGGAGCATGGTACCAAGGGGTTTACCTCCAAGCTTCCAGGTTCGACTCTAGAGGTTTGCCTGGTTGTTTTACTTCAAGGTCCTAGAATTAGTCTAGTAGCACGAAAGTTGGCCAGGACACCCCCGTTATAGAAAAAAGGGTGCGTAGTTTCCATGTACTACTCATAATGTTCCGATATTGCTAGTTTTTAATCGAACCTTCAATTCTGGGCTAGTTTTCCCCCTCTGTTTATTAAGAGAAGCTCAAAGACCATTGCGTATTTTAACCACACCCAGTTGTTGTGGCAGCTCTCCTTGCTTATGACCATAAGCCTTTTATCTCATTTTTATAGATTAAGCAAGTGATCTTTTTTTTTTAATTATGACTGCTGTACTGATATCTTTGTTGTATCCTTTGAAGCATGGTATTTATTGGGTATTGGTAATTTGCCTGGTCAAGTCTTTTCCCTTAAATTTTGCCTTACCTTAGCCCGATATGTATCCGAGTTGTTCCCCACACAGAATAGTATTTTCTCTCATATTGAGATGTAGTTAGCTTGATGGGATTTTGTTGGTGAGTTAATTGAATGGAGATTCAGTCCCCCTTTGCCCTTTTCTTTTTTTACACAATGAGCCTGAAATAAAAACAAACAATGCAATACTTACATAAACATCAGTACCATGCAACAGTTTGGGTTCATGCCTGGAAGATCAACTATGGAAGTTATTTACCTACTAAGGAGATTGGTAGAAAGACACAGGTCAACAAAGAAGGATCTCCATATGATTTTCACAGACCTGGAAAAGGCTTATGATAGGGTGCCTAGAGGCATTCTATGGTGGGTTCTGGAGAGAAAGGGAGTGACCAGAGGCTATATTGACGTGGTCAGAGACATGTATGAAGGTGCAGTCATTGCCATTAGATCACCAGCAGGAGAAACGAGTGAATTTCCCATCACACTAGGATTGCACCAAGGGTCAGCCTTGACCCCGTACCTTTTCGCGTTAGTTATGGATGAATTGACCAAGCAGATTCAGGAGGATATCCCATGGTGTATGTTGTTTGCAGATGATATTGTCCTTGTAGATGAAATGGCTAGTGGTGTTAATACTAAATTAGAAATTTGGCGGGAAGCATTAGAGTCTAAGGGCTATCGGATAAGTTGGAGTAAAACTGAGTATATGGTCTGCAAGTTTAGTGATACCAGAAGTGCGTATGAGGAAAGAGTGATGATCCAAGATCAGGAGATACCAAAGAGGGACCATTTTAGGTATTTAGGCTCTATTATTAGTCAAGATGGAGAGATTGCAGATGATGTGACTCATAGGATCCAAGTGGGGTGGCTCAAGTGGAGAAGCGCTACTGGTGTACTGTGTGACAAGAGGGTACCAACAAAATTGAAAAGAAAATTTTATAGAACTGCCATAAGACCAGCGATGCTTTACGGGACAGAATGTTGGCCTATTAAGAAGCAGCAAGTGAACAAGATAAGTGTAGCGGAAATGAGAATGTTGAGGTGGATGTGTGGTAAGACTAGACGAGATAGGATTAGAAATGAAACAGTCCGCGGGATGGTAGGTGTAGCACCTATAGAGGAGAAGTTAAGGGAAAATAGGCTAAGGTGGTTTGGGCATGTTTATTGTAGGCCAGCGGATGCAGTAGTTAAGAGAGTGGATAGGATAGCTTTGGGTAGAAATGCACAAGGGAGGGGAAGACCCAAATTGACATTAGATGCGGTAGTACGCAAAGATCTGAGTATACTAGGTTTAAGCGATGAAGCAGCACTTGACAGAGCTCAATAGAGAAAAAAGATTCATGTACCCGACCCCAATTGATTGGGACATAAGGCTTGGTTTGGTTTGGTTACAAGCCCAAATAAAGGCAATATCCAAAATCATAACAACTAAAGGCAGTATTAAGTTGATGAATCAAACAATTAAATAGTGGGAGAGTAATATAGCACCGGTTAAGAGTTGAACAACAATGTAAGATCAAAATAAATTTGGACTTGCCAGTCTGATAGATCAACCGAGAATTGAGACACTAAGGGGCCAATAGAGAGCATAGAGAACCACTATTTCTTCAAGGACAATAATAAATTCAAATGCTACAAAAAATCAGTGTAGCATCTACTGTCATCATCAAAACCCTAAACGAATACACAATGTCAACAAATTTAATTTCCGGCAGAAGGTTCATAAATATTCATCTGAGACTTCGATCTCCAATATAAAACAAGAATACGTTGCAACTGTGGGTGGCCAGCAGTCATGAATTCAAAGGAAAATGTTTACTACAGAACAGCAAACCATTCCCGAATTTTGTGTAGCCCCATGGACCCATCTCATTTAAGAAAAAGCCATAAACGTCACACAATCTTCAATTACTTTAATTGAAGTTGATAAATGCAGCTTCTCTAACTGCTAGATATTTTTCAGAGGTTGGTATATTGCTATTTTCGTGTGCAAAGATTTCTACCTTGTTGTTCAACTGGACATGTAGGTTAAACTCATACTGGTATCTTACATGGACCATAGAAGAAATTCAACCGACACCCACTTGTAAACACTGAGCAGGCAAAATCCAAAAATCCTGAGCCATTTTCCCCACCTTTTTGGCAGGGGCATGGAGAAGTGGCAATGTATTTCGGTAAGCCGCACTCCTTCGGGTGAGATCGTCATCTTCTTCCATTGCCCACAGATAAATAAAGGCACGAATGCACTATTACCTAAACGACAGGAAGAAGGACTACCGGACTCGTAGGGATTGACATGGTTAAATAGGTACCACAGAATGCAATTACTAATTCAATAATCAATAGAAACAAATAGAAGCCACTCTCAACTCGCCAATGGGTTTGGGACCAACGGTCAGATGAAACCCGTTAGATGGGTAACAAGCTTCAAGAATGTCTGGCTTTGACTTGAAGTTTGCCTCAAAGAGGTGGCATAAGATGGCATTCTTGTGGAAAAAAATGCTATTCCCAAATCCCAATAGAGGAGCAAAATGAGACCTTAAAAATTAAACCATAACAAATGAAGTAAAGACCCATCCTGGATTGTGTATTAACTACAAATGGTTTGGCTTTTGAGATCCAACATTTCCAGGACATCGGATATTGGCAGCATTCGTTTTCATCTAAACTATAACACATAGTCCTATGTGCTTGTCTGGATGACATATCGTGTTACATTTTAGACTAGTGACACTTAGTCCTATGTGCTTTTGTTGTCACACTTTTGTAATGCACAAACAGAAACTAAAGAAAATTTCCAATCAACTTGGAAAACTGAATATTTGCAGTGTAGCGTACTGATCGTCAAGAATCCAAAATCATTTTATTCCACTTGCTAAAACACGGGATAGAAACACTCACCAAAACTGTCAGGAAGCTCCCCCTCCTCTACTTCAAGGTCACTCCCTTCTCGAGTAACACCATGATCTGCGGCTGCCCTTTTTAAGTTATTCTCTGAAAAGGCTCCTTCTGATAATTGACATTGTAAGAGAGTGACAACTTTGCTCAAGTATGATTCTTGAAACTTGACATCAAGCTGGTAGTTTGCCCTCTCATCATTTTGTAACGCAGTCAAGAACGATTGAGCAACCTGGAAAAATAATAATAATGCTCAGTTAACAAATCCACCAAACTATCAGTTAAAACCATGTGCGCAAGAACAGATCCAAGAATATGCAGCACCTTGAAAGCACACCATTGTCCCAGTTCACCAAGAGCATAGTTAATAGCCCTCAACTTTTGGATTAGATTAGCAGCACCATCACTTTCTGTTCTTTCAGAGACACCATAAACCTGCCGCAGCTCTTCCTTGGCTCCAGCATCCCTTGCTCCCATAAATTGCCATTTACTTCTCCTAGAACTTGATTGAGCAGCTTCTTCGACTGCTAACTCCATTTGTTTTATTTGTTCATGTAAGGACCATAAGCTAGCAGCCTTGTCATACTCCACAACAATTTCCGAGGGCATTGGCACGTGCTTCTCTAGTTCCTTGCGGTCTTTTATTGTACAAACTACAGCATCTAGTTTAGTTTCAAGATTACGAATCTTTATGGCACAATCCACCTGGCTGGACACACCTGCATTTATATCCTTAGCACATTAATGCAACAAAATGCATTGTGGCTTGAAATTTCATCGAAAATGGTACTGCTAATTATTTTTTATTTTATAGAAGCACACCTCTTTAAGAGAACTCGCAGTTTAAAGAGAACCATAAATTCCTAGGAACAGAATGAACAATACCCTTTAAGTTAACAGGAGAAGCAGTCATTCCAAACACAGATGGCCTCTTGTCCTTAGGTGTTGTGTGATAGAACTCCGACATCACTAGAGAATATGGATGTTTTTTCACAGCATGATGGCATTCATCCAGAATGAGTAGATTAATAGCTTCCATCTTTATTATGCTGTGTCTCAGAATGTTCAAAAGTATTTGCGCAGTCATCACTAAAACCTGCAATGGGAGCAAAGATCGGCCGTATTTGAGAGTAAGAACTACCCAGCATTAGGGATAAAAGAATATTAAGGATCAATAATAAGTGCTCATAGACTGCGTAACCTTGTTTGCCTTGAATAAAAAATGAACCCAATAACCCGCAGCATGACAAAAAAGAACATTCATTCCAAGGAATAGTTGTACTATGAACAAATAAAAAAGTTAACAAATCAGCCAAGATGAAGTATTCCCAAAGCAACCAACAAGTTAAACATGCAGATTGCAAACAGTAAAGACCCATAAGTAAGGTTTGTACGGTAGAACCAGCTACTAGAGTGAATTGCACACATAATCCAAGAACAAATACTGGACATAAATGCACATTTTCTTTGGCTTTTTCTTATGCATAACAAAAGCTAGTAGTTGTAAACTTTTTTCTCTAGCAAACCTATCCTCGCCATTTCAGTACCATATTTTCTAAATTTTTGGTGTATCTGTTAAGTTACCGGCTCTCCCAAAAGCTTAAGCTGTAAGGACATGAACCTATCTGACATCCTCCCTCACGTGCAACTCCATCTTGCACATGGAGATGCAAATTTTCAGAGATAGAGCAGAACAGAATACGAATGGGAGAAACAGAATGCAAACGGAGAACAACCGCAAACAGAGAGACTTGAAGCCAAGATCACTCGCGACCAGAGCTCTGACACCATGTTAAGTTACCGACTCTCCCAAAAGCTTAAGCTATTAGGAAATGGGCCCAACAATGTATGCCAAGCTATCTACCAGTATCATTGTATCAGCCATGCATGTTATTCAACAACTGTACATGTGCTTCATTGGCACTAGGCCTGGCACTAAAAATGAAGTTCTAGTGATGGAGGATTAGTTCAAAATTTGCCAACATGTTTGTGCAAAAAGACAATATAAATGCAGAATGTAATTCAGATCCAAAGAGGGACGCACACTTTGAGAACGTTGTGTCTGTTTCTAAGAGTGGTGCAAGTGTTAGACACAAACACTTGTCGTCCAAGCCTCGAAAAAGGTCACACAAATCCACGCATCCAAAAATTAGCCATGCTTTAGATACTTGAGAACAAGTGTACCCAATTCTTAGCCCATATGAAACATAGTGTACATTCTTTACTTTTAAAAAAAAAAAAAAGGAAAAAAAACCTCAGCTGAGAGACAACATAGAAGCCAGGTGGAATTATACCTATTAATCCCATCTGTTCTTTCTAATTTTATGAAGTTTCTGTCAGTGCTTTCTTCAAAAGTTGTGAACTTCTAGTCACATTTATTCCTAACAAAAAGAAAAAGGAATAAGACTCATGGCTATTGTAATATAAAAGATAAAAGCATTTGTAGTGTAAAAGTACAGTTTACAGGATGCATATTGGATACCCAACGAATATATTTATTTGTGTAGAAAACAAAGCACAGTTGAGTAACTTTCTAGTAACAAGGGGAACAGGAGGAAACGTTGTTTCCAATGTTCTTTATCGCAGCCGATAAAAAAAAAAAAAAGAGCTTTATCGCAACATGATTGCATTTAGGGCTACAAAAGAGTTAGAGATGAGCGGAAGTCTGTTGTGCAAACTTGCCTTAGAAACTTAACCAGTCGCAAAATGTTTTGACAAATTGACTGGTCAATCTTTCAACTCGATCTCAGAGGAGAAAAAGCTGATCATGAACCAAGCTCGACTAGACCCATACAACTGTGGCATACTAGCGCCCAATTCGACAAAGCTTATAAAGTTGAGATCATGACGAGCTTAGAAAATTAACGAGCTTCTTCAGAATGTATTCAAGCTTGCCTAGATTACACAACAAACCAAAGTCGCACAAGCTTTTAGCATGCCAAGTGTGAGTTGAGGTCAAGTAGTTTAGTTCCTTTTAGAACACTAGTTTCATCTCCTATTATTCAGTGATTTTTCCTTTAGAACATCACTGACAAAAAAATAAAAGGCATCACAAGATAACTAGCAAATAGAGCTTCCACACAAAATCTTACAGTCATGATGGAAGCTAGAAACATGATTAACCACCATACAGAAGCTAGAGGCATAGTCAATCAATTGCGAGAATAATGAACATATAAGCAAAATCATCTTATAATAACATGCACAAACCATTGACCTTTTGAAGTATATAATGTGGCATTTGATTACTTACCCGCAAAGAGACAATTGTGGCAGACCAATGGTTAACAAATGATAAAAACAAGATGAAAATAAATAGAAGGAGAGAAACTACATTGAAGCAATACCTGCTTTGTTTCAAACTCACGCTGCCACCTCCGTGCATCCCAAAAATCCTGGCCCATTTCACCACAATAATGGCCTACTTGATAGTTTGTTTGCTCACGAATAACTTCTGCTTGCTGCAAGTTGAGTAATTTTCAGTATAAAGGCATCACCAAATATTCAGCATTAAGCATATAGTTAGCACCAGGAGAATAACAAGCTGTATGCACAGATTTTAAACAACCTTCAAAGGGTAAGATGAAAAATATGGCACAAGAACAAAAGAACGACCCATGGTAAGAAATTCAAGACAATGAATGTGGCAACATTTGTATGCAATTTCTTGCAACATGATGCAATGATAACTATGGTCTTATTTTTTTTATTAACTTTACAATAAATTTATTCGGAAAAATGGTTTCCAACAAGGTGTTTTTCCTCCTATCCTTACTCCTCCACGCATTCTACAAGTACATTTAGGGGGTGTTCCACTAACTTGGTTTTTTTAGTTTTTTGGTTTTTTGGTTTTTTTGGATGTTTTAGTTTTGCAAAAAAACTAACTTGTTCCACTAACTTGTTCCATTAAACTAGTTTTTTGTATGTTTAGTTTAGCAAAAAAACTAACTTGTTCCACTAACTAGTTTTTTTTGGCTTTTTTGGTTTTTAGTTTTGCAAAAAAACTAAGTGGTTTTTTGTTAGTGGAATGAGATAGTTTTTGAGTTAAAACAAAACTGTTTCTTTTTTAGCGGAACGGGGCCTTAGTCTGAATGCACTATTCTTTCATGTGGTGGGAAGTGATTCTCAACCAACACTATGTGTAATTTCAAAGAAAAAACATTACAGTATTTTATAAATTTTTAAACTAACATAGAATGTTAAAATTATGATGCAAATGTACATCCCCTGTAATCAATTTTTTCAGCAGCTGTTTGTAGAGCTATCACTATAAAGCATTCAACATATAGCAAATGATACCTAATATCAAGTGTTAAGTTACCAATTGTCCCCAAAGCTTAAGTTATTAGGAAATGGGCCCAACAATGCATATCAAGTTATCTAACACCCTCCCCCACGTGCAACCCCATCTTACACCTGAAGATGCAAATTTTCAGAGATCAAGCATACTAGAATACGAATGGGAGAAGCAGAATGCAAATGGGGTACAAATGTAAACAGGGGGACTTGAATCCAAGACCTCTAGCAACCAGAGCTCTAATACCACGTTAAGTTACCAATTGTCCCAAAAGCTGTTAGGACATTTTCCCAACAATCAACAACGTATATCAAGCTATCTAACATCAACATGTCATATACTTACAATTTAAATTTCTATCTTTTTATCCTTTTGTACAAAAACACTATTTAATGATATCAATATATAGGATCCACAAGCAAGGGGGACAAGAAGTCCGCCAAGGAAAAATCTAACGGAAAGAAGCGATTGTCTAACAAAATTTGGAGTCACTAAAAAGGAACACTTACAATTGTCTATTTGACATCAGTTGCTATGAAACAAAAAATCCAATGCACTAAAATTCCAGAATAAATAATATAGCATTTCATTTGCTCATACAAATTACTGGTGTAGAAATAAATTTAAGAAGGCTCAACCTTGCTATAACAAAAAAAAAAAATTATCTGGATCCACCACATTTAGGACACACGCTAAGAAGCACGGATACGGACGCAGACACAAGACACGACAATTCTAAATAAATGGGGACACAGACACACAGGGACACAAAAGAATTTGTGTATACAGTAAGATATTGAATTGTTAACCATATGAAGATTCCATCTTGAAAAAAGCAAAACTAATAGTATCCTTACAATTCTTGTTGTTTCCTTTTAAATATTACTTGTTGAACGAGGGTTTTATTTGGTCATAATTCATCTATTCGTAATTTTCCCTCATATTTTTGGAAACTCTCTCTTCTGTAGATACGCTATCCCTTCCAGCTATGGTATGGGGTACGGGAAGTGAGATGTATCGATTGATCTAATATTACATTGGGGAATCATTCAAATTAAGAACTAAAGCTCGTTTCTTTTTCTTTTTCTTTCCCTAGAATAAAATTGAAGCTATAGGGCTCTATCCATTTATTCATTTAACCTAACTTAAAATAGAATTTCTTTTGTTCCGTTTCAAGAATTCAAATATTTTTTTTTTGTACCGATCCAATAAGAATGAAATATTCTCAAAATTCTCTGTTAATACGACATGCTGTTTTTTCCATTCATTCCTCTTCAGGATCAGTTGTGGTCTTCCAAACTTTACTGATGGCCAGTGTTCTAAAAGTCGGTCAAGTCGGCCGACTAGTCGGCTCAAAGTTGCTAGTCGGAGATCCCCGACTTGATCGAAATCCGACTAGTCGGGCAAAAATCAGAGATTAGTCGGCCAAAAGTCGCTAGTCAGCAGTCGACTGACTAGCGTCTTTTAGAACCTTGCTGATGGCATAGATGAATTCCTTCCTTCATCCAAATGTGTAAAAGATCCTAGCCACACTTGAAAGCCAAGTACTCTACCGTTGAGTTAACAACCCGAATAGAATAAAAAGGTTTGTAGATGCAATCAAAATTAAAAAATAATGACAAAAAATAAGCTTTCAATACTTCAAATTGATCCATGTCCAATTCCCATCCATATCCAAATTGAGACATGGGTGTCCTTGATGTGTCCTCGGTGTGTCACCTGATTAAAATGTTCCCACCAAAAAAATCAGATTTATAGGACATGCCATGTGTGTGTGCGTGCCCGGTGTGTCGTGTGTCCCCGGAGTGTCCGACAAGGATATGACAAGCAGTTAGGAGTGTCAGTGCTTTTTGTGTTACAAGTAATCTGCCTGCACATGCAATATACATATATGACTCAAGTATTTACAACAGTGGCAAAGCTGAGGAGGGCATTACCTGATAAACAAGAGGGACTTTAGGAACCAAAAATACAGCCAACATTTTCTTGTTTTCTCTTTGCAAATCACTGCACACGCTTCGGATTAGAAGAACAGCAATTAGAGTCTTCCCTGCCCCTGTTTCAAGAAAAGCTATTGTATTTTTCTGCTTAGCCTGTTGGAGAACCTCCAATTGGTATCGACGAGCTTGTTCCTCAGGAAGTTTCTCCTTGGCCTCTTGAGGTTTCTTCTCTACCTTCACATGGAAATCCTGGTTTTTCTCAGCTTCCTGAGGTGGTGCCTTCCGCTCTTTATTTCTTTCAGCTTCCCAATTACCCAAGCGAAAGATCACTTCATTAGAACCAGGGCCATCTCTCTCCCAGTAGCCCCTGCTGCTTTCCCTCCATTCTCTGTCTCTACAGTCCTTACCACTGCCGTAGCGTTCTTTTCTCCTGATCGGATCCCTGTCCCTTCCGTCAATATCCTCCAAATCGCGAGGCCTCTTCCTTCCTGAAGGTCTCTCCCTCTCCCTCTCTCTAACGTGGTGGTGGTGGTATTGCCCTCTGCTGTGAAGGTGCCTTTCATTCTTGTAATAGCAATCACTGGTGCGTAATCTTTTGTTGGACCTTCCTTCACTGCCATGACCATCATACCCTATAGCCCCACTTTCAATTGTGGGTACTCCATTCCTCTCAGGAGGAAGGGCCAACGATTTCTTGTTGTTGCCGTCGTTATTGGTTTCATGATTCTTCTTGTTGCCGTTGTTGGTTTCATCATTCTTGTTGTTGCCCTTGTTGTTACCATAGTCATGATAAGCGTTATCTAATTTCCCCATCGAACCACTGGGGTAAACAGAATTTTGACATGCCGGAAGCACTGGAAAAGACGCAGGCTCCTTGTCCCCTCTCTCAAATGGGCACAATCCAACAGGAACCCCATGGTCGACTGTTACACTTCTACTGCAGCGGTTGTTGTTGAGGACTGTAGGCCGACCAGCAACCCTCCTAGTACTGTCAAGAATCCAATTTAATCCTTGGAAGAAACAAGGATCAGAATTGGCGTCATAATTGGAGGTATCAGCCACGGGCTCTGGAACGGCAGAAGCAGTGCTAAAATCCACAACATCGTCAGTTGAAACGCAGGATATCTCCTCACAGGCGTCCAGCCAGTAAGCCAGTCCCCGCACCTCCTCCCCCTCCACAAGATTTCTGCTTCCTGAAACCCTATCCTCGTCATCCATTACTAGCCTTTAATTATGCTGGGTAAATATATGTACACTAATACTGAGTTTAAATACAGCAAAACACCAGAGGACTGGTCACAGTCAATTAATTAAAGCATGTGAAAGAGTCAACAAATATTCTAGCAAAAGAAAAAATATATTAGACAACAGATAGAGGCTGGATTGAGTCAGTCGGCGGTAGTACTGTTGTGCTGCCTGTGGCTTTCTGTTGAAAACAAACTGCAGTACATCGGCAGGAGAGAGAAGAAGAAGTTGGGGTGGAGAGAGAGAAGTACGGGGGGTGGAGTTTGCAGATTAGCGTGGGATAGACCGTACGAAGCACGCAAATAGTTTGGCCCTCAGAACCAAATTGTGTGATTCAAAGATTCCAAGCACGATCTATCAAACGCGATTCTGCCCTCTTCGCCCCCACAACCAAAACACCCGCAACCCCAGAACAAATCTCCACTCTCTCCCAATATTCCCTCTTTCCTTTTCCCAATTTACACTCTTGGCCACCGGTGCCCTTCTCTCCTCCCCCTCTCAAATGCCGTCTGTATCTGTACTTTTATCCAGAGAGAGAGAGAGAGAGAGAAAGAGAGTACACACAGTAGACCGAGATCCTTTTTTAGCCGTATGACGAAAACTTTCGTTGAAGTTGCGGGTGGGACATGGGCATGTGGGATTTGAGTTGGAGGATACGAAGGCCCTAGGGTTTTGGACTGAGGATACACTTGTTTCGCTTAGAACATCTCCACCTTTTACCCAAATTTAAGTAAAAATTTGATTTGGTATAGAGCATTCTAATGGGCAAAAGAAAATTTAAGCATAAATTTGAGTAAAAGTTTCATTAATAACATTATTGTAAATTTGAGGGGAGAGGGAAATGACCTTCAAATTTTGATGATGGACCAAATTTGGTGAAGAATTTGAGTAATATCAAATTTGATGAATGAGTGAAGTTTTTGGTAGTTTTTATTCAAATTTGAGTTTGATGTAAGATTGGGAAAAGGAGTGGAGATACTCTTAGATTTTGAGTTTGGTTTTTTGGAATGATTGCAGGGAGAAATGAGATAATAATTAATAATATGAGGGTAATAATTGATTAGAGATAGAGATAGAAAAGAGTATAAAGTTAATTATTAGAGAGAAATTTGAATAAGAAAAAATTAGTGAAAATGCAACATTTTTTACCATTTTGAAGGACAGGACATGCTTTTTTTTTTTAACTGATTATAAGGACAGGACATGTGATATTTCCAACTAGTTATAAAGACAGGATTAAATTGAAATAACAAAAATGCCCTTCTGCTCTTATTTGCCCTTCTGTTTAGGGTTTTCTGATCTTGATTCTTGGAGACCTGGAGTAGGGTTTCAAAGGAGTTCAGAACTAGGGTTTCAAAGGAGTTCAGTACTGGATTGTTTACTTGTTTCGAAGGAATCGCTAAAAAACTAGGTATGAAAAATTAGTGAGTTATCACTAGATTCGAAACTTTGTTGAACCATTTGTTTGTTAATTTATTTGATCGAAACTTTGCTTAATTTGTCCATACTAGCAACCATTCTCCTTTGGTTCTATTAGGGACAGTAGAACAAATCGTTGCTATGGAAGAAAAGATTTCTAGTTAAAGATGCAGGTGCTTGCCTTTTTTCCTTTATTTTCTTGAGATGTAATTTGGGTGATTTCTATTCACATAATGAATGTCAAAGATAATTTCTACCAAATTACCAAAAAAGAAAGGGCAACTTGTTCAAAAGTCCGAGGCAAAGAATTTGTAACCCCATTAATCCACCAAACAAGTTTATAACCTATCCAGTCCTAACGCTGGCTTTTTTTTTCTTTTTTTTTTTTTACCAAAAAAAGTTTGTACAGCTATGAAAGTGCCAAAAAAGTTTGTACCCTATGAAAGTGCCTAACATTCTAGGGTACCCTATGAAAGTGCCTAAAATCCTAGGGTACCCTATGAAAGTGCCTAAACCACTAAAACCCTATAATAGGAAAGTGCACCCTAAAACCTAAACCCTAGGGTACCCTATGAAAGTGCCAAAAAAGTTTGCACCCTATGAAAGTGCCTAAAATCCTAGGGTATCCTATGAAAGTGCCTAAAATACTAGGGTACCCTATGAAATTACCTAAACCACTAAAACCCTATAATAGGAAAGTGCACCCTTAAACCTAAACCCTAGGGTA
>CM037151.1:16718-24218 GCA_020921065.1 Vaccinium darrowii | reverse complement strand
TAGGGTTTAGGGTTTAGGGTTTAGGGTTTAGGGTTTAGGGTTTAGGGTTTAGGGTTTAGGGTTTAGGGTTTAGGGTTTAGGGTTTAGGGTTTAGGGTTTAGGGTTTAGGGTTTAGGGTTTAGGGTTTAGGGTTTAGGGTTTAGGGTTTAGGGTTTAGGGTTTAGGGTTTAGGGTTTAGGGTTTAGGGTTTAGGGTTTAGGGTTTAGGGTTTAGGGTTTAGGGTTTAGGGTTTAGGGTTTAGGGTTTAGGGTTTAGGGTTTAGGGTTTAGGGTTTAGGGTTTAGGGTTTAGGGTTTAGGGTTTAGGGTTTAGGGTTTAGGGTTTAGGGTTTAGGGTTTAGGGTTTAGGGTTTAGGGTTTAGGGTTTAGGGTTTAGGGTTTAGGGTTTAGGGTTTAGGGTTTAGGGTTTAGGGTTTAGGGTTTAGGGTTTAGGGTTTAGGGTTTAGGGTTTAGGGTTTAGGGTTTAGGGTTTAGGGTTTAGGGTTTAGGGTTTAGGGTTTAGGGTTTAGGGTTTAGGGTTTAGGGTTTAGGGTTTAGGGTTTAGGGTTTAGGGTTTAGGGTTTAGGGTTTAGGGTTTAGGGTTTAGGGTTTAGGGTTTAGGGTTTAGGGTTTAGGGTTTAGGGTTTAGGGTTTAGGGTTTAGGGTTTAGGGTTTAGGGTTTAGGGTTTAGGGTTTAGGGTTTAGGGTTTAGGGTTTAGGGTTTAGGGTTTAGGGTTTAGGGTTTAGGGTTTAGGGTTTAGGGTTTAGGGTTTAGGGTTTAGGGTTTAGGGTTTAGGGTTTAGGGTTTAGGGTTTAGGGTTTAGGGTTTAGGGTTTAGGGTTTAGGGTTTAGGGTTTAGGGTTTAGGGTTTAGGGTTTAGGGTTTAGGGTTTAGGGTTTAGGGTTTAGGGTTTAGGGTTTAGGGTTTAGGGTTTAGGGTTTAGGGTTTAGGGTTTAGGGTTTAGGGTTTAGGGTTTAGGGTTTAGGGTTTAGGGTTTAGGGTTTAGGGTTTAGGGTTTAGGGTTTAGGGTTTAGGGTTTAGGGTTTAGGGTTTAGGGTTTAGGGTTTAGGGTTTAGGGTTTAGGGTTTAGGGTTTAGGGTTTAGGGTTTAGGGTTTAGGGTTTAGGGTTTAGGGTTTAGGGTTTAGGGTTTAGGGTTTAGGGTTTAGGGTTTAGGGTTTAGGGTTTAGGGTTTAGGGTTTAGGGTTTAGGGTTTAGGGTTTAGGGTTTAGGGTTTAGGGTTTAGGGTTTAGGGTTTAGGGTTTAGGGTTTAGGGTTTAGGGTTTAGGGTTTAGGGTTTAGGGTTTAGGGTTTAGGGTTTAGGGTTTAGGGTTTAGGGTTTAGGGTTTAGGGTTTAGGGTTTAGGGTTTAGGGTTTAGGGTTTAGGGTTTAGGGTTTAGGGTTTAGGGTTTAGGGTTTAGGGTTTAGGGTTTAGGGTTTAGGGTTTAGGGTTTAGGGTTTAGGGTTTAGGGTTTAGGGTTTAGGGTTTAGGGTTTAGGGTTTAGGGTTTAGGGTTTAGGGTTTAGGGTTTAGGGTTTAGGGTTTAGGGTTTAGGGTTTAGGGTTTAGGGTTTAGGGTTTAGGGTTTAGGGTTTAGGGTTTAGGGTTTAGGGTTTAGGGTTTAGGGTTTAGGGTTTAGGGTTTAGGGTTTAGGGTTTAGGGTTTAGGGTTTAGGGTTTAGGGTTTAGGGTTTAGGGTTTAGGGTTTAGGGTTTAGGGTTTAGGGTTTAGGGTTTAGGGTTTAGGGTTTAGGGTTTAGGGTTTAGGGTTTAGGGTTTAGGGTTTAGGGTTTAGGGTTTAGGGTTTAGGGTTTAGGGTTTAGGGTTTAGGGTTTAGGGTTTAGGGTTTAGGGTTTAGGGTTTAGGGTTTAGGGTTTAGGGTTTAGGGTTTAGGGTTTAGGGTTTAGGGTTTAGGGTTTAGGGTTTAGGGTTTAGGGTTTAGGGTTTAGGGTTTAGGGTTTAGGGTTTAGGGTTTAGGGTTTAGGGTTTAGGGTTTAGGGTTTAGGGTTTAGGGTTTAGGG
Organism: Vaccinium darrowii; assembly: GCA_020921065.1. Classification (NCBI taxonomy): domain Eukaryota; kingdom Viridiplantae; phylum Streptophyta; class Magnoliopsida; order Ericales; family Ericaceae; genus Vaccinium; species Vaccinium darrowii. The sequence goes on along the minus strand of CM037151.1, from coordinate 22,225 downwards.
TTTAGGGTTTAGGGTTTAGGGTTTAGGGTTTAGGGTTTAGGGTTTAGGGTTTAGGGTTTAGGGTTTAGGGTTTAGGGTTTAGGGTTTAGGGTTTAGGGTTTAGGGTTTAGGGTTTAGGGTTTAGGGTTTAGGGTTTAGGGTTTAGGGTTTAGGGTTTAGGGTTTAGGGTTTAGGGTTTAGGGTTTAGGGTTTAGGGTTTAGGGTTTAGGGTTTAGGGTTTAGGGTTTAGGGTTTAGGGTTTAGGGTTTAGGGTTTAGGGTTTAGGGTTTAGGGTTTAGGGTTTAGGGTTTAGGGTTTAGGGTTTAGGGTTTAGGGTTTAGGGTTTAGGGTTTAGGGTTTAGGGTTTAGGGTTTAGGGTTTAGGGTTTAGGGTTTAGGGTTTAGGGTTTAGGGTTTAGGGTTTAGGGTTTAGGGTTTAGGGTTTAGGGTTTAGGGTTTAGGGTTTAGGGTTTAGGGTTTAGGGTTTAGGGTTTAGGGTTTAGGGTTTAGGGTTTAGGGTTTAGGGTTTAGGGTTTAGGGTTTAGGGTTTAGGGTTTAGGGTTTAGGGTTTAGGGTTTAGGGTTTAGGGTTTAGGGTTTAGGGTTTAGGGTTTAGGGTTTAGGGTTTAGGGTTTAGGGTTTAGGGTTTAGGGTTTAGGGTTTAGGGTTTAGGGTTTAGGGTTTAGGGTTTAGGGTTTAGGGTTTAGGGTTTAGGGTTTAGGGTTTAGGGTTTAGGGTTTAGGGTTTAGGGTTTAGGGTTTAGGGTTTAGGGTTTAGGGTTTAGGGTTTAGGGTTTAGGGTTTAGGGTTTAGGGTTTAGGGTTTAGGGTTTAGGGTTTAGGGTTTAGGGTTTAGGGTTTAGGGTTTAGGGTTTAGGGTTTAGGGTTTAGGGTTTAGGGTTTAGGGTTTAGGGTTTAGGGTTTAGGGTTTAGGGTTTAGGGTTTAGGGTTTAGGGTTTAGGGTTTAGGGTTTAGGGTTTAGGGTTTAGGGTTTAGGGTTTAGGGTTTAGGGTTTAGGGTTTAGGGTTTAGGGTTTAGGGTTTAGGGTTTAGGGTTTAGGGTTTAGGGTTTAGGGTTTAGGGTTTAGGGTTTAGGGTTTAGGGTTTAGGGTTTAGGGTTTAGGGTTTAGGGTTTAGGGTTTAGGGTTTAGGGTTTAGGGTTTAGGGTTTAGGGTTTAGGGTTTAGGGTTTAGGGTTTAGGGTTTAGGGTTTAGGGTTTAGGGTTTAGGGTTTAGGGTTTAGGGTTTAGGGTTTAGGGTTTAGGGTTTAGGGTTTAGGGTTTAGGGTTTAGGGTTTAGGGTTTAGGGTTTAGGGTTTAGGGTTTAGGGTTTAGGGTTTAGGGTTTAGGGTTTAGGGTTTAGGGTTTAGGGTTTAGGGTTTAGGGTTTAGGGTTTAGGGTTTAGGGTTTAGGGTTTAGGGTTTAGGGTTTAGGGTTTAGGGTTTAGGGTTTAGGGTTTAGGGTTTAGGGTTTAGGGTTTAGGGTTTAGGGTTTAGGGTTTAGGGTTTAGGGTTTAGGGTTTAGGGTTTAGGGTTTAGGGTTTAGGGTTTAGGGTTTAGGGTTTAGGGTTTAGGGTTTAGGGTTTAGGGTTTAGGGTTTAGGGTTTAGGGTTTAGGGTTTAGGGTTTAGGGTTTAGGGTTTAGGGTTTAGGGTTTAGGGTTTAGGGTTTAGGGTTTAGGGTTTAGGGTTTAGGGTTTAGGGTTTAGGGTTTAGGGTTTAGGGTTTAGGGTTTAGGGTTTAGGGTTTAGGGTTTAGGGTTTAGGGTTTAGGGTTTAGGGTTTAGGGTTTAGGGTTTAGGGTTTAGGGTTTAGGGTTTAGGGTTTAGGGTTTAGGGTTTAGGGTTTAGGGTTTAGGGTTTAGGGTTTAGGGTTTAGGGTTTAGGGTTTAGGGTTTAGGGTTTAGGGTTTAGGGTTTAGGGTTTAGGGTTTAGGGTTTAGGGTTTAGGGTTTAGGGTTTAGGGTTTAGGGTTTAGGGTTTAGGGTTTAGGGTTTAGGGTTTAGGGTTTAGGGTTTAGGGTTTAGGGTTTAGGGTTTAGGGTTTAGGGTTTAGGGTTTAGGGTTTAGGGTTTAGGGTTTAGGGTTTAGGGTTTAGGGTTTAGGGTTTAGGGTTTAGGGTTTAGGGTTTAGGGTTTAGGGTTTAGGGTTTAGGGTTTAGGGTTTAGGGTTTAGGGTTTAGGGTTTAGGGTTTAGGGTTTAGGGTTTAGGGTTTAGGGTTTAGGGTTTAGGGTTTAGGGTTTAGGGTTTAGGGTTTAGGGTTTAGGGTTTAGGGTTTAGGGTTTAGGGTTTAGGGTTTAGGGTTTAGGGTTTAGGGTTTAGGGTTTAGGGTTTAGGGTTTAGGGTTTAGGGTTTAGGGTTTAGGGTTTAGGGTTTAGGGTTTAGGGTTTAGGGTTTAGGGTTTAGGGTTTAGGGTTTAGGGTTTAGGGTTTAGGGTTTAGGGTTTAGGGTTTAGGGTTTAGGGTTTAGGGTTTAGGGTTTAGGGTTTAGGGTTTAGGGTTTAGGGTTTAGGGTTTAGGGTTTAGGGTTTAGGGTTTAGGGTTTAGGGTTTAGGGTTTAGGGTTTAGGGTTTAGGGTTTAGGGTTTAGGGTTTAGGGTTTAGGGTTTAGGGTTTAGGGTTTAGGGTTTAGGGTTTAGGGTTTAGGGTTTAGGGTTTAGGGTTTAGGGTTTAGGGTTTAGGGTTTAGGGTTTAGGGTTTAGGGTTTAGGGTTTAGGGTTTAGGGTTTAGGGTTTAGGGTTTAGGGTTTAGGGTTTAGGGTTTAGGGTTTAGGGTTTAGGGTTTAGGGTTTAGGGTTTAGGGTTTAGGGTTTAGGGTTTAGGGTTTAGGGTTTAGGGTTTAGGGTTTAGGGTTTAGGGTTTAGGGTTTAGGGTTTAGGGTTTAGGGTTTAGGGTTTAGGGTTTAGGGTTTAGGGTTTAGGGTTTAGGGTTTAGGGTTTAGGGTTTAGGGTTTAGGGTTTAGGGTTTAGGGTTTAGGGTTTAGGGTTTAGGGTTTAGGGTTTAGGGTTTAGGGTTTAGGGTTTAGGGTTTAGGGTTTAGGGTTTAGGGTTTAGGGTTTAGGGTTTAGGGTTTAGGGTTTAGGGTTTAGGGTTTAGGGTTTAGGGTTTAGGGTTTAGGGTTTAGGGTTTAGGGTTTAGGGTTTAGGGTTTAGGGTTTAGGGTTTAGGGTTTAGGGTTTAGGGTTTAGGGTTTAGGGTTTAGGGTTTAGGGTTTAGGGTTTAGGGTTTAGGGTTTAGGGTTTAGGGTTTAGGGTTTAGGGTTTAGGGTTTAGGGTTTAGGGTTTAGGGTTTAGGGTTTAGGGTTTAGGGTTTAGGGTTTAGGGTTTAGGGTTTAGGGTTTAGGGTTTAGGGTTTAGGGTTTAGGGTTTAGGGTTTAGGGTTTAGGGTTTAGGGTTTAGGGTTTAGGGTTTAGGGTTTAGGGTTTAGGGTTTAGGGTTTAGGGTTTAGGGTTTAGGGTTTAGGGTTTAGGGTTTAGGGTTTAGGGTTTAGGGTTTAGGGTTTAGGGTTTAGGGTTTAGGGTTTAGGGTTTAGGGTTTAGGGTTTAGGGTTTAGGGTTTAGGGTTTAGGGTTTAGGGTTTAGGGTTTAGGGTTTAGGGTTTAGGGTTTAGGGTTTAGGGTTTAGGGTTTAGGGTTTAGGGTTTAGGGTTTAGGGTTTAGGGTTTAGGGTTTAGGGTTTAGGGTTTAGGGTTTAGGGTTTAGGGTTTAGGGTTTAGGGTTTAGGGTTTAGGGTTTAGGGTTTAGGGTTTAGGGTTTAGGGTTTAGGGTTTAGGGTTTAGGGTTTAGGGTTTAGGGTTTAGGGTTTAGGGTTTAGGGTTTAGGGTTTAGGGTTTAGGGTTTAGGGTTTAGGGTTTAGGGTTTAGGGTTTAGGGTTTAGGGTTTAGGGTTTAGGGTTTAGGGTTTAGGGTTTAGGGTTTAGGGTTTAGGGTTTAGGGTTTAGGGTTTAGGGTTTAGGGTTTAGGGTTTAGGGTTTAGGGTTTAGGGTTTAGGGTTTAGGGTTTAGGGTTTAGGGTTTAGGGTTTAGGGTTTAGGGTTTAGGGTTTAGGGTTTAGGGTTTAGGGTTTAGGGTTTAGGGTTTAGGGTTTAGGGTTTAGGGTTTAGGGTTTAGGGTTTAGGGTTTAGGGTTTAGGGTTTAGGGTTTAGGGTTTAGGGTTTAGGGTTTAGGGTTTAGGGTTTAGGGTTTAGGGTTTAGGGTTTAGGGTTTAGGGTTTAGGGTTTAGGGTTTAGGGTTTAGGGTTTAGGGTTTAGGGTTTAGGGTTTAGGGTTTAGGGTTTAGGGTTTAGGGTTTAGGGTTTAGGGTTTAGGGTTTAGGGTTTAGGGTTTAGGGTTTAGGGTTTAGGGTTTAGGGTTTAGGGTTTAGGGTTTAGGGTTTAGGGTTTAGGGTTTAGGGTTTAGGGTTTAGGGTTTAGGGTTTAGGGTTTAGGGTTTAGGGTTTAGGGTTTAGGGTTTAGGGTTTAGGGTTTAGGGTTTAGGGTTTAGGGTTTAGGGTTTAGGGTTTAGGGTTTAGGGTTTAGGGTTTAGGGTTTAGGGTTTAGGGTTTAGGGTTTAGGGTTTAGGGTTTAGGGTTTAGGGTTTAGGGTTTAGGGTTTAGGGTTTAGGGTTTAGGGTTTAGGGTTTAGGGTTTAGGGTTTAGGGTTTAGGGTTTAGGGTTTAGGGTTTAGGGTTTAGGGTTTAGGGTTTAGGGTTTAGGGTTTAGGGTTTAGGGTTTAGGGTTTAGGGTTTAGGGTTTAGGGTTTAGGGTTTAGGGTTTAGGGTTTAGGGTTTAGGGTTTAGGGTTTAGGGTTTAGGGTTTAGGGTTTAGGGTTTAGGGTTTAGGGTTTAGGGTTTAGGGTTTAGGGTTTAGGGTTTAGGGTTTAGGGTTTAGGGTTTAGGGTTTAGGGTTTAGGGTTTAGGGTTTAGGGTTTAGGGTTTAGGGTTTAGGGTTTAGGGTTTAGGGTTTAGGGTTTAGGGTTTAGGGTTTAGGGTTTAGGGTTTAGGGTTTAGGGTTTAGGGTTTAGGGTTTAGGGTTTAGGGTTTAGGGTTTAGGGTTTAGGGTTTAGGGTTTAGGGTTTAGGGTTTAGGGTTTAGGGTTTAGGGTTTAGGGTTTAGGGTTTAGGGTTTAGGGTTTAGGGTTTAGGGTTTAGGGTTTAGGGTTTAGGGTTTAGGGTTTAGGGTTTAGGGTTTAGGGTTTAGGGTTTAGGGTTTAGGGTTTAGGGTTTAGGGTTTAGGGTTTAGGGTTTAGGGTTTAGGGTTTAGGGTTTAGGGTTTAGGGTTTAGGGTTTAGGGTTTAGGGTTTAGGGTTTAGGGTTTAGGGTTTAGGGTTTAGGGTTTAGGGTTTAGGGTTTAGGGTTTAGGGTTTAGGGTTTAGGGTTTAGGGTTTAGGGTTTAGGGTTTAGGGTTTAGGGTTTAGGGTTTAGGGTTTAGGGTTTAGGGTTTAGGGTTTAGGGTTTAGGGTTTAGGGTTTAGGGTTTAGGGTTTAGGGTTTTAGGGTTTAGGGTTAGGGTTTAGGGTTTAGGGTTTAGGGTTTAGGGTTTTTTAGGGTTTAGGGTTTAGGGTTTAGGGTTTAGGGTT
>CM037151.1:0-16618 GCA_020921065.1 Vaccinium darrowii | reverse complement strand
TGTTCTTAATTTCAAATGAGGCCTTTTGCGTGACGGAGGCTAAAGGGTACTCTCTGAGGCCTTGTTGATTGGGTTTTCAAAAACCGGTTTTTTAGAACTGGACCTGTTCGGCTTCCCCAAATTAGTTTCCCAAAATGACTGTTGGTTCAAAAAAAAGTGATTGCTAGAGTGTAAGTACAATTAGAAAAAGTAGTACAGAGAGGGGAGAGAGTGAATAAGAAAAGTCATGTTCTCATATATGGGCCACCAAACACTGATTTCTTCGCATATATGGGCCCCCAGAACCTTTTTTAGAAAACCAATGAGGAACCCACTTTTAAAAAAGTTCAGAAGACTGGGTTTTAGCCTTTGGCCTTGTTTGTGTGATCGGAGATAAATGGATGGGATATGAAATCCCTTGGGATATGGGTGAGATATGAAATCCTTGGGATATTGCTCATGATATCAATGGATGGAGAAAAATTCATATCCGGTGTTTGTGTTCAATGGGATATAGCCATTGGAAAGCATTTTTTTAGTTGAAAAATTCATACCCCATCCAAGTCTACCCCCCCCCCCCCCCCCCCCCCCCCCCCCCCCCCCAAATGGAATTTTATATCCGTACGAATTGAGATAAAACATGGCGAGGGATTTCAAATCCCATCAGAAAAAAAGCTAAAAAACATAGGATTTTGGATCCCACTCCATCCCAACCACAAATCCACCAAACAAACATGGCCTTTAGGAACCCTAACCAAACATGGTGTCTGTCTCTCTTGAGAGGGATCTGCTTGTGTAACAACCGAAACAATATCAATGAATGAACAATTTCAAAAGGTGGAAAATGTGTTGATGGAATCTGGTAAGTTTCTTCCAAGTTCCAACTAGTAAATAAAAGTAACTACTCAAGAGATTTGAATTAATTTTGTTACCTTGGAAGGGTTTTGACGAGAAATAATATTTGATGAATAATGGGAGTTGAAAAAATAAAACAGAAAAATATGAAAACGAGGAAATAGAACATTGATCTGTTATTTGGTATTTTTTTGCCCATAATGTTATAAAAAAATGTGAACGGGGTAAATCGGGTAAGGGAGCAAATATATTATATATACTATTTCCACCCATTTAGTCATCTAATCAATACCCGCCTCGAAATGTGGCGGGGAAGTCGGTTTGCATGAACCGAGGAAATGACACCCCTGGATTCTCTTAGCATTTTTTATTTTTTTTTTATAGTTGACAACAAATACTGTACTTGTCACGCCCCAAATCCGGGGACATGGACCGGCCGTGAACCAGGAGAAAATTCCTGGAACACGAAGCCTAAACAAAAATAAAAAATAATAATAATAGTTTTTTCGCAACCCGAATCTAATTAAACTGCACCCTGAATTATAAAAATTAAAATGTGAAATCAAACCAATCTTTTTTTTTTTTTATATCAAACTGGATACCACTATCTCAAATATTCCAACTTCGAATTTATTAACAAAAAGCTAAATAACTAAAGTGCGGAAGCTGTTAAACAAAACTAAAAGTAAATGATAATGCGAATGCCCTAGAGGTCCAAACGGTGGGTCCCGACACTGTCTCAGAGTCCACTATGATGCTCCCCGAACTAACCTGAAAAGAATGTGGAATAAATCCGTCAGCTCACAGCTCAATGAGTAGTTAAGCATGCTAAGGTTCAGAATACAATGTGGCATACATTTAAAGAACGATAGCGAGAGCTCCAAAGAAATGGTTTCAAATAATAAAGGTCGGTGGCTCAACAAGTGGTATCAAGGAGATGAATATCTGAATAACAAATAAGATGAATAATAATCGATTCATGAAATATGCATTTACACCAATCAGCATGTCCAAGAATACCAGAACGACAATGAACAATAAGTAGAAACCTCAACCAAATTATGTGGGGATCATAATAACAATAACAATTGCCAAAAGCCAATTATTTTCTCAGGGCTTAGCCCGTTGGATCCAACACCGTACTTAGAGTCACCTCAGGATGGCGCCTGGGTCTTTTCCCTAAGCCGATCCGGAGTAGGGTCACAGGGTATTTCACAAGTCTTTTCCCTATCCGTTGAGCACTAGAGTCACAGGGTATTTCACAAGTCTTTTCCCTAGTGGCCAAAGTCACCGCAGGATGGCGCCTGGGTCTTTTCCTTGGACTTTCACAAAAATATACATGGTCCCAAACACAAAAGAAACGACATTCCAGAGACATCACAAAATCAATGAATAAACAACAAGCGAAATAAGAGCAATCAATCAATCACAAAATATAATCAATAGACCTCGTATGCCAAAGGTACGCCAATCGATAACAATTGTGAAGTCAACAAGCAAGATTAATATTTATAGAATCACAAGGAATAAAAGGACTGTCAAGAATCGATAGGCTCAAGAGGATTCCAAAGAAGGGATCACATGATTAACTACTCACCTTGACCGGAACGATTGATCACAAAATGCGATGCTCGGGGTACTCGCTAATCTGAATTAAAGTGTACAAAAACCATAATCAATCGTGTGATACCTAGCAATTAGACTACCACTTGAACATTACTAGTAGTAATTTAATACTTAGAATAATAAATAATCTAATCACCAAATCTACCCCAACAGAGCACCACGACACTGGTGTGAAATTATTATATGCATGATTTAATACCTATGGCATGTATACTCCGATCCAAAACCCATATCCCAAAATATAATTATTTTTTATGCCGCCACAAAGCCGACACCCCAACCCTTTGCTGACCAATCCAACTCTTAACTATATATATATATACTTAAGAAATACATATCAAACAAAGAATAAAAATATGATGAGAGAAAGATCAAGTAAACTTTACCCTCGATGCACTGCTCCGTACACTACCGTCGTTCTCTTACTCTAGGCTGCTATCCCTCTTTCTCTATATCGATGTTAGTAAAGGAACCCTAACTCTCTAATATGTATCAGGAAAAGGGCCTCTCATTAATTAAAATATATTTTTACTAGTAGGGCCCAATCTGAATTTAAGGAGTAAGCGTGACCCACAATAAATTTAGCGGCCCGATAATAAACATGTACCCACGTATTCCAATTTAAATTAGATCAACATTGTTTACAAAAACAAAATATAAGTTATTCGATTTTTGAAGAAGTCCGAAAACAAATATAGGACACAATAATTTGTATTTTATTTTTATTATATAGAAGTTTGAAAATGGAAAATGAAAGAATTTATTTAGTTATATAAAAATAATATATTTTTTTTAAATGAAAAAGTCAGGATGTCACATCATTCCCTCCTTAAAAGAAATTTCGTCCTCGAAATTTATAAAAGTAGTTAAACTTAAGATGACCCACTAATAAATTAAACCACGATATGCGTAGTGGATAGAAATAAACGAGATAACACCTTGCCCCTGAGACGATTCAACATCTTTCCTTTTCCCCTGCAACGAGCAGCTATATGTCCTGGTTGACCACAACTATAACATAACTTTGGCGTGCCGTCACACGAGTAACCATAATGAGATTTCCCACAACGATCACACAACCGCTGACCCTGATTTCCCTCATTGAATGTCCTCTTATTTGAGTTTCCACTCTCATTGTTTTGCCCAGGTTGCCACCATTCTCTAGTTCTCTTAAGTTGATGCCCCTTGCTCATGTTCTCCTCTTTTATATCATTCTCTGCTGTTAGAGCCTTTGTCACAAGTTCAGCTAATGTCTTGACATCAAGTAAAGAAACCCGTCCACGGATATCCGATCGAAGCCCTTTTAGAAAATACCACACTTTATCTTCTTCCTTTTCCACTTGTTTCCCTGCATACCTTGACAACTCATCAAATTTTCGTTGATATTCAGCCACTGTCAAACTCCCTTGTTCCAAATTAAGAAACTCAATGCGCTTTTTGATTCTTAACTGCTGGTGGAATGTATTTGTCTTCAAATCCTTCTTGAAGGCACTCCAAACTAACTCATTCTCTTTCCCTTATATTTTTCCTTAGCCATACGCCACCAATGTTCTGCATCCCCTTCTAGCTTATATGTCGCCAATGATACCTTTTGTGTCTCAGAACAGCCCAAAATGTCAAATATTTTTTCCATTCTTAGCAACCAAGCTTCAGCATCAGATGGTTTATCAGACCCGATGAATGATGGAGGAGTTGTCTTCAAAAATCTATCCAAAACTGTACCCCTATCAAAAGTCATAGAATTTGTTGCATTTGCTGGTCCTGTCTGTGCTTGTTGTCCGGTGAACAATCCCACTAAGGTCTGTATAGCCTGGTAAGCAGCTGTGGGGTCAATAGGGGTCGTAGGTGGAACAGAATTAGCAACAGCTTCTACAATTGGATCAGGAGTAGTTCCGGGGTCAACTATATCCTCATGATCAGTGAGGGTTTCACTACCTCGGCCACGGCCCGTTGGAATGGAACGACCACGGCCACGAGTTGCAGGAGTGGCTCGACCACGGCCACGATTTGAAGACCTCAAATTACGTCGTGCACGATCCATTACCCTAAACTGTTTGAAATATAATATGATAAACTATAAGCTAAATGCAAAAACAAAACAAATAAATATTAACTTGCATGCCTATATGACTCAAGACTAACAAGCCTATAGACTCAAGGGAACCCGGACCTCATCTAAGACAAGATGCAATGCAAAATGCAAGTTTAGAATTTTAAACCTGGCTCTGATACCACCTTTGTCACGCCCCAAATCCGGGGACATGACCGGCCCGTGAACCAGGAGACAATTCCTGGAACACGAAGCCTAAACAAAAATAAAAAATAATAATAATAGTTTTTCGCAACCCGAATTAATTAAACTGCACCCTGAATTATAAAAATTAAAATGTGAAATCAAACCAATCTTTTTTTTTTTTTTATATCAAACTGGATACCAATATCTCAAATATTCCACTTCGAATTTATTAACAAAAAGCTAAATAACTAAAAGTGCGGAAGCTGTTAACAAAACTAAAAGTAAATGATAATGCGAATGCCCTAGAGGTCCAAACGGTGGGTCCCGACACTGTCTCAGAGTCCACTATGATGCTCCCCGAACTAACCTGAAAAGAATGTGGAATAAATCCGTCAGCTCACAGCTCAATGAGTAGTTAAGCATGCTAAGGGTTTTAGAATACAATGTGGCATACATTTAAAGAACGATAGCGAGAGCTCCAAAGAAATGGTTTCAAATAATAAAGGTCGGTGGCTCAACAAGTGGTATCAAGGAGATGAATATCTGAATAACAAATAAGATGAATAATAATCGATTCATGAAATATGCATTTACACCAATCAGCATGTCCAAGAATACCAGAACGACAATGAACAATAAGTAGAAACCTCAACCAAATTATGTGGGATCATAATAACAATAACAATTGCCAAAAGCCAATTATTTTCTTAGGGCTTAGCCCGTTGGATCCAACAACCGTACTTAGAGTCACCTCAGGATGGCGCCTGGGTCTTTTCCCTAAGCCGATCCGGAGTAGGGTCACAGGGTATTTCACAAGTCTTTTCCCTATCCGTTGAGCACTAGAGTCACAGGGTATTTCACAAGTCTTTTCCCTAGTGGCCAAAGTCACCGCAGGATGGCGCCTGGGTCTTTTCCTTGGACTTTTCACAAAATATACATGGTCCCAAACACAAAAGAAACGACATTCCAGAGACATCACAAAATCAATGAATAAACAACAAGCGAAATAAGAGCAATCAATCAATCACAAAATATAATCAATAGACCTCGTATGCCAAAGGGTACGCCAATCGATAACAATTGTGAAGTCAACAAGCAAGATTAATATTTATAGAATCACAAGGAATAAAAGGACTGTCAAGAATCGATAGGCTCAAGAGGATTCCAAAAGAAGGGATCACATGATTAACTACTCACCTTGACCGGAACGATTGATCACAAAATGCGATGCTCGGGGTACTCGCTAATCTGAATTAAAGTGTACAAAAACCATAATCAATCGTGTGATACCTAGCAATTAGACTACCACTTGAACATTACTAGTAGTAATTTAATACTTAGAATAATAAATAATCTAATCACCAAATCTACCCCAACAGAGCACCACGACACTGGTGTGAAATTATTATATGCATGATTTAATACCTATGGCATGTATACTCCGATCCAAAACCCATATCCCAAAAATATAATTATTTTTTATGCCGCCACAAAGCCGACACCCCAACCCTTTGCTGACCAATCCAACTCTTAACTATATATATATATACTTAAGAAATACATATCAAACAAAGAATAAAAATATGATGAGAGAAAGATCAAGTAAACTTTACCCTCGATGCACTGCTCCGTACACTACCGTCGTTCTCTTACTCTAGGCTGCTATCCCTCTTTCTCTATATCGATGTTTAGTAAAGGAACCCTAACTCTCTAATATGTATCAGGAAAAGGGGCCTCTCATTAATTAAAATATATTTTTACTAGTAGGCCCAATCTAAATTTAAGGAGTAAGCGTGACCCACAATAAATTTAGCGGCCCGATAATAAAACATGTACCCACGTATTCCAATTTAAATTAGATCAACATTGTTTACAAAAACAAAATATAAGTTATTCGATTTTTGAAGAAGTCCGAAAACAAATATAGGACACAATAATTTGTATTTTATTTTTATTATATAGAAGTTTGAAAATGGAAAATGAAAGAATTTATTTAGTTATATAAAAATAATATATATTTTTTTTAAATGAAAAAGTCAGGATGTCACAGTACTTACCACACTAAAGTTGGGCCAGTATATCACATGTAGCCTTTTTTTTGGGCATATCATCGCACAGTCTTTTTACTGGTCTGTCATCGTGAAATGTAGATTGTAAACTTTTTTAAAATATGGGGTGAAATGTGTCGTGCTCTAATACTAGGGGTGGGCAACAGGTATTTTCATGTGTGTTATCTATTACAATCTTATTTATGAATTCCCACAATATTTTTCAACACACCAATTTTTCGTGTCATGTTTTGGGTCGTGTCGGGTTCGGGTTGTCTTGTCATGTCAAAAAGTCCTACTTTTACCTAAATTTTTATTTTTATAACTTGACAGTTCATCAAACTGATGTCAATGTATAAAATTACTCATAAAAATGTTTATTTTTAGCTCAATTATATAGATTTTTTTTTTTCCCGTGTCAGGCATACCCACCCCTATCTAATACCATATGAAAACTTTATATCCATCTCAAAACCAATTGACAATGAGCAGAGAGGCCCCTCAAGTTATTAGGTGATCACTCGTTCTGACAAACCCAGGTTCCATTTTCAACAAATTGAAACCGGAGAGAATTGATTAATATTTAATACGCCATGTGAAACAAAAATCAGTGTGATTCCACCCTGGCCCTTGTCATCCCAAGCCTTTCCATGAGAAAACCGACATGGTGGACCAATTTTAATCATAATTGTGTGCTTTGTAAGTAATTGAACAAAAGCAGCAACTTTAATGTGTCAATGCTTTTTCAAAGGCTATGAACCATTTTTTGTAGTACAACGTTAGGTCAGTGGATTGGCTAATAGTCATTTTCAGTAAACCATGAAATGTGCATTGATGCCATGCATTACCATGCACTAATCCATTAAATTTAGCTGGTCGGATTCACGGGTAAGAAGATATGAGCTTTCATCCATCGGTTGGGCCTGTTCAACCTACGATTGAGTGAAAAGAGTTCTATCCTCCATTTGTTTTCTTGTTTTCACGAGTTTTTCAGGTCTAATAGCTTAAGATAGTACCACGTTACATATAGAAACGAGAATTGGGCATAGATCTAATTAATACTGTAGTCTTGGTACTCAACCCCATGTAATTCATCCGACTTCTGAAATTCTTGAAAAGCATATCTGTGTACCAACCTCAAATAAGATCAGAAAAACAGAGTAGATAGTACAATCAACACTTTTTTTTCTAGATCCTATGGATCAAACCTTGGTTTCCCAAGTCCATGGTCCTCTATTTCCATTTTTTTCCGTCTTCGATGGAGGTATTTATAGGCCTTTGCTCGAATTTGGTTGGCTGAGGAAGTAACTCCTTCTCACTCCTGCTGCTGCCAAGTGTATTGCGTTCAAATTTCCACTTGCGGAATTGGAGGTTATTTCATCACATGACTTTTAACTAGTATTTCCTTATGAACAATGATACATACACACCCAACAATGATACATACACACCCACTCGGACACACTCTGCCACACCCCCTCTCACATGTGAGGGGACCCACCCGGGAGGGACCCACCCCACATGTGAGAGGGGGTTGACAGAGTGTGTCCGGGTGGGTGTGTCTGTATCATTTTTGTTTCCTTATACATGATGCTTGTAGAATGGCGTGGGCCATCAGTTAAACAGATGGCCTCTGTTGCTGACATGTGTCCCATGAAACTCGATTTGCATCTCCTCTCGGAAATCATGAGCGGTTAATTATAAAACACAAAGCCACTCCTCTTGAATTGTGGGATAAGCTCGCCATCCATCCTAAAATGATAGTTTAACGGGCCAAGAACCATAAAAACCAAGAATTACTAAGGCCCATTAATTTCACAAGTAAAATTGATCCAAATCCGTCCAAAAAATCATATTTTCGGCTCTTGAAGAAAAAATGTCAAATTTGAGTGTAAACAGTATGTAACTGCCCCGATAACATTTGTGTCTAAATCTTTGCAATTCTTGTCCATAGTATGTTAGTTAATTGTGTGTACTGACCAATTTTTGTTTGATTCAGAAAATTTGTTTATGAACTTTGGAAAGGCATTCATGAATTAAAGCTTATTGTGCTCACATAATCTTACCGAAAGTGCATGATTATGGAGTTCTTCCCCATTTGTGTTAAAATCTTTTCCCCACAAATTTTCCATATTTTCACGTGAACCAATGGTCGGGAATGCACAGGAATACCAGTACAAGAAAAAAATGGGTGCAGAGTACTTACTGAATTTAGACAACTTTGATGTCATTAAATTCTGATGCCTTTTTTTTTTTTAAATTTATGTATGGAAATTGGTTAGATGGACCATTTTCGAAAGTTGACGGGTCATTGGTGGGGTTGTGAGTAGTAGAAAATGGCTAAATAGGTATAGTTATGCCCTGAACTCGTTGTGTCGTGCCTAATGATGTAGGACAAGATATAGACCCCTATTATTTATGGAAACATTATTTTAGTAATACTTTTTAGGGAGAGTTGGTATAGGGTCCACTATAGCAATTTCCTAGAGTCTAAGGTCCACCCAAATATTCTCTAAGACATAAGATCCACTAGAATAACAAAAGACCCAACTACCCCCAACTTTATGATGTGGATTTCCCCGATCCACTAGCGCCGAGAACCGCGAGGATCTCGCCGTCTCGAGCCTCACCGGAGATTTCATTCAACAGCACCTTCGTTTTCAAGAAAATATTTTCACCGGCGACCGGAGCAGGGGCTTGTCGGCGGCTCAGCGACATTTTTTTGGCTGACTTTGACGCTGTAGGTGAGGTTGCTGAAAGAGAGAACGAAGGGTAGAGAACTTGGCTCGCCGCCGGCGTCATTCCCCCCATTTCAAGGACACGGTGGACCGGAGTTTCGTCGCCAGTGACTTCTTTCCTTACGTCACCAACTTTCTTCAGAAGCTGGCCCAGCGTCGGTGAACCCACCACCGCAGAGGGGGCGGAGAGTTCCATGGCCTGGCGCCGGTGAAAAAATGGTGCGCTGTCTCTCGCGAGAGAAATATTTTGCGCTACAACACGAGACGAGACGTTCGGGTCATAAAGAACGGCGTCAGAATGGATGAGTAGAGTAATGGTATGAGAGAAGTTATGATTCCCAACTCTATGCATTCTAGGTGTTTGATGAAATGTGTCAACAAATAACAAGGGAATCCAGTTAGGCTCATAAAGTGATTTTGTTGTGCATTGTGATTGCTTCATTACCTTTCTACTTCCCTCCAGCTCCGTATCAATCATAGAAGTAAATATATATTGGAAAAAAATCATGTGATTTTAGTAGCCTTTTTGTATTATTGTACTACTAATATGAGGAAAAACAATTGTTGACATGAATCTCAAAGGAACTGCCGTAATGGTTTTATTTTTTTTTATCTTATGACTCTATCTCCCTTTTTCATGTTACTTTCAAAACTTAAGGAGTTCAGGGGATGTTGTGAAGTACTACAGTAGATTAGCCTTTTTAAAATGTTGTTATCTTAAATAGAGTCCAGATAATCACATCTTATGAGTTTAGATAATCACCTCATTTGAGTCCAGATAACCACCTCCATTTTGAAAAAGTGGTTTTTTTGTTTTATTCAATTTTCAGTAAAATTTCTAGTAAAATTTTATGTTAAAAGCAGAGGGTTTGTGCTGCTACCTTGTAGTGCTTGGGTGGTTGAGGACTTGATCCCAAGTAAGTTTTTTAAACAAAAATATGCCCAGATAACCACATCTTATGAGTACAAATAACCACCTCTTGCAAAGCAAGATAACCACATCTTGTGTGTCCAGATAATCACCTCTTGCGATTCCAGATATGGTTATCTGCGCCGACAACTTTTCCGGTGAAGTCCAATTTTTCGGCAACTTTTCCGGCGCCGACGAAATTTTCCGGCGAACTTTCCGGCGAAGTCCAATTTCCCGACGACTTTTCCGGCAGACTTTCCGGCGCCGGCGACTTTTCCGGCAAAGGTATATTATGTATTAAATTTAATGTAAGGGTACATTTGTATAGTAAAAAAAATAGAATGGACCTAAGAGAATAAAAAAAGTAGTTTGGTGGATTAGAGATGTTATGAAAACATTAGGTGGACTAGAGGTGTTACAAAAAGCTATAATGGACCCTATAACAATTCTTTATACTTTTTATTTACGATTAGTATTAGGAGATTTTATTTGTGCTGCCTATTTTGCACGTTTTTAGTTTAATTTTGGTTAGATTTTATTTTATTTCCTTTTAGCAAATAGTCTAGGTTTCCAAGTAATGCTTTGCTTGGTCACCACTCTAAGTAATTTCCTTTTAGTTAGGACTCCTACTAGTATAAATAAGGATGTAGCCTATGGGCATATTTAGCTTTTAATCAATTATAAACCAGAGTTATTCTCTTTCTCTTGAAGATTCAAGAACACTCGTGGATTCGAGACTTATTTTCGTTTGAACTAGTACGCAACTAGTTTCTCGTGAATTCCGCTGCGTCAAGTGGTATCAGAGCAAGATCGTTTCTGGCTCGATGGCACCTAACAAAGTTGATGACACAACCCGTGACGTTGCTCAGGGGCATGCTGATCTAAGGGCGACGGTAGAAGAACAACGAACCCAGTTGACAGAGCTTCGTGAATTTCGTGACGAAACACGAACTCAGTTGACGGAAATTCAAGAAACGCTGCGACAGCTGCAATTGACTCTTCGCTAAAACCAGGGACCAGCAGAGGTTGAAGAGAATCGCGCGGTGGGATTTGCCCAACGCCGTCCACTTAACCAGGATCGGGAACGCGCGGTGGGATTTGCCCAACGCCAACCCGATAACCGGATTGTAGTCGGGAGACACCCAACTAACTGTGCTGATAGTGAGGAATCAGAACCCGATTTCAGGTCTTATGATAATTTGCCTAAATTGAGTGGTTATGAGTATTTTGAAGATATTTTAGATTGGATTTTAGATATTGATGATTTCTTTGAATATGTGAGAATGCCGTCTGAAATAAGGTGGAAATATTTGCTGGCAAAACTTACGGGACGAGCGCTACGATGGTGGTTAGATATGCAAGATAAGAGAGAACGATTGGGAAAGCGTCGTATTCGCGCATGGTCAAGAATCAAAAGACTTATGATGGAGAGATTTTTGCCATGGAATTATGAGCAACTTTTGGAAGAAAAATATGGGCCAAAGCAACAACATACAATTCACACATCTGTCGATGTTGTTGAAGAAGCTGTTAAAGAAGAGGTAATTCAAGTTGATGGTGAAGAGCAAATTGATATCGCAATAGCGGCGATGAGAATATTGTGGTTGAAGTTAATGAAGAGCAAATCGATATAGATTTGGGTGATAAGCAGAAAATTGATATGAATGTTGGTGATCAAGTTGTTGAGGACCCAATTGATTTTTCAGTTGAAGAAATTGATGTTGCTACCTTATTTGACGACTCTATGGTCAAGCCAGCCCGTCTCAATAAGTCAATTGTTGATGTGTCAATCAATACCAAAATGAAACAAGATCAAGAGTACCCACAAAATCAAATTGTCTTTGTTGATTTTCTTGGAGTGCAACAGTATGATTGGATTCTTAATATTCATATGGTGGATCTTGTCAATCAATTGAAGCATGCCGAGAAGATATCATTGCAAGTAATTTTTGGTGTGGAACATTTTTGGAAGGGAATCAAGAAGTTGAAGTATTCCAAGTATCTTTTCTTTTGGAATGGAAGATGGCAGATTTCCAACGAGAACTCGTGGGCGAGTTCTTTTGAAGAAAAGGAGAATGATGTAGGACAAGATATAGACCCCTATTATTTATGGAAACATTATTTTAGTAATAATTTTTATTTACGATTAGTATTAGGAGATTTTATTTGTGCTGCCTATTTTGCACGTTTTTAGTTTAATTTTGGTTAGATTTTATTTTATTTCCTTTTAGCAAATAGTCTAGGTTTCCAAGTAATGCTTTGCTTGGTCACCACTCTAAGTAATTTCCTTTTAGTTAGGACTCCTACTAGTATAAATAAGGATGTAGCCTATGGGCATATTTAGCTTTTAATCAATTATAAATCAGAGTTATTCTCTTTCTCTTGTGGATTCAAGAACACTCGTGGATTCGAGACTTATTTTCGTTTGAACTAGTACGCAACTAGTTTCTCGTGAATTCCGCTGCATCACTTTAGGACATGGACAATTTCTAGTGATTAACAATATAGATACCGGAAAGACATTTTACAACAACGTACCCCAGTTGATTGGAACCAACGATCTTACTTGGACTCTTCTCTACATCACACATGTAGCTAATTAAGCTATGCACGCTAGTCAATAAATGGAGAAAAAAAATCTAACTCAAGGTATTACAGGAAGTAAATTACTTGACAAGATCCAAATAGGCATCAAACCAAAGGTCTACTTAAATTAAAAGGAGGCATTTGATCAAAGCCTGGAAACTGTGTTGGACGTACACTGCTAAAACTAGAGTCCCTCAATAGATTCTTGAAAAGCGATGCTCCATACCCCAATAGAGTTTAAATAAATGTTTGCAGGGCCATGAAATCCACCATTTTGATTGTCATATGCAATATCGTAATATGTGGTGCATCCAATGGTCCAGAAGCAGCAGAGTTGTTTTAGTTTGCTCACACAATCTCGATGACGATCGAGATTAATTTCAAA
Organism: Vaccinium darrowii; assembly: GCA_020921065.1. Lineage (NCBI taxonomy): Eukaryota > Viridiplantae > Streptophyta > Magnoliopsida > Ericales > Ericaceae > Vaccinium > Vaccinium darrowii. The sequence continues at coordinate 3,255 of CM037151.1, read as the reverse complement.
TGAACCAAAAATGTTCTTAATTTCAAATGAGGCCTTTTGCCTGACCGGAGGCCTAAAAGGCACTCTCTAAGGCCTTGTTTGATTGGGTTTTCGAAACCGGTTTTTTAGAACTGGACTTGTTCGGTTTCCCCAAATTAGTTTCCCAAAATGACTGTTGGTTTAAAAAAAGTGACTGCTAGAGTGCAAGTACAATCAGAAAAAGTACGTACAAGAGAAGGGAGGGAATGAATAAGAAAAGTCATGTTCTCATATATGGGCCCACCATCACTGATTTTCTTCGCATATATGGGCCCACCAGAACCTTTTTTAGAAAACCAGTTAGGAACCCACTTTTAAAAAAGTTTAGAAGACTGGGTTTTAGCCTTTGGCCTCGTTTGTTTGACCGGAGATAAATGAACGGGATATGAAATCCCTTGGGATATGGGTGGGATATGAAATCCTTGGGATATTGCTTAGGATATCAATGGATGGAGAAAATCTATATCCGGTGTTTGGATAAAACTTGGTGAGGGATTTCAAATCCCATCCGAAAAAAAGCTAACAAACATGGGATTTTGGATCCCACTCCATCCCAACCACAAATCCCACCAAACAAACATGGCCTTTAGGAACCCTAACCAAACATGGTGTCAGTCTCTCTTGAGACTTGAGAGGGATCTGCTTGTGGAACAATCGAAACAATATCAATGAATGAACAATTTCAAAGGGTGGAAAATGTGTTGATGGAATCTAGTAGGTTTCTTCCAAGTTCCAACTAGTAAATAAAAATAAACAACTCAAGAGATTTGAATTAATTTTGTTACCTTGGAAGGGTTTTGACGAGAAAATAATATTTGATGAATAATGGGAGTTGAAAAAAAAAAACAGAAAAATAAGAAAACGAGGAAATAGAACATTGATCTCTATTATGGAAAAATTATTTTTCCATCCCATACAAAAATGAGTGTTATTTTCCCACCCCATGCATTTCGAATTGTTATGATTTCATCTTGTAAAATGATTTTAGGACGATTTTGCCCTTATTAGGTATTAATATATAATATATGTTAACAATATATTCAATATTAATTGGTAGGACTATAAATCCGGGAATGATTCTCATCCCATAACAGTCCTTTGACTGGAATATTTTAAACTATATTCCGATTGCTAAACTCACGGAATTCAAAATCAAAGTGATGTCGGTTTCGTTTGTTGGAACAAGATTTTCCAAGTTTCAATATAGCCGATTGATTTCCATTTTTTAAGCTCCTTTTGAATTTCAAATTATCTAATCCTACTCAATACTAGTTCGGATACTTATAGATCAAAACCAATTTGATCATTCTTGTTCGAATAATTCAATTCGTCACGCTAGCCGTGGGATCCGGAAAGTTGGGATTCAACAATTCCTCAAGGGATTCATCAAGTGATTTCGTCAGTATTGAACAAGGTATTATATATCATCAATGTTTTGTTTTGTTTTTTTCGGTATACGATTGCGGTTCATTATCCCCATTTCGGTGGATGAAAATTATAGAAATCATCATCAAACATTAATACACCAGTGTCATCTTTGGCACTGAAAGTATGATCTTATATTTCACCACATTTGGCACCTAGAAAATATGATGTCCATTTTCATCATCATTTGCTAATTTTTCCAATTATTTCAATGCCACTGGTGTGACGAATGTGGTGAACAGAAATTATGATATTATATTATACCACTTATTTCATCATCATACACCAGTGCCCTTTTTTTGAACATATATTATGATATTATATTATACCACTTATGTCAACCAGAAATTATGATATCTTATTTCATCACCATATGTTATTGATTCTCATTATTTCGATGCAGTTTGTTGTTGGTGATGGAGGACGAATTGGTCCTTGTATGCAAATATGGTGACAAGATTTGCCCTGTACTGATTAAAGGCGGGATGAATTTCGGAGCGATAATGGAGAAGATTTGTAGGAGGTGGACTGATTTGGATCCCGAAATAGTAATCATGAGTTACTCAATTACAAACGGTGAGTCTATAGTGATGGACAATGACGAAGATTTGGCGACATTGATTGATCTAGCCCAAGCTGGGTCAATAAATGATATCGAGGTCGTTGTTGAAGATGGGTCACTGGAGTTTACAATGATTGAACCAACTCCAAATTCGGTTCTCTCAATCGGTCAGACGTCACAATCCAGAAAAAGGGTTATGACATCAAATGTTGTGGACAGTGACATGGCACCACCATCCTTTGTATGTCACAAAAAACGAGTTTTAAAGTCGGCAGATTGCGTTTATGGCATTAAAGGTGTTGGTCAGTCATTTGTGGGTGGTGTGGTAGAATTTCGCGACGTTCTGCGCAAGTACTGTATCGAGCGGGGAATTGAGTATGTCCTTGTAAAGAATGATAATATCACGCTCACAACTCTCCAACACGAGTGAAATTTGCGTAAAAAGAAAAATATCACACTCCAAACACCACCCACAACAATATCTCGAGCTTAAAGAGTCCAAAAACTCAATTTCTAGCACCCAAAACACACCAAAACCCAATTTCTCGCTGAAAATGGTTCAAGTAACCAAATTCTCCACAAAATATCGTTTGGAATTGATTCCAAACACTCCCTCCTTCAATTTCTCCTCTCCCCCAACTCCTTATCGCAGTTCTGTAGCTCGAACCGTGATTATATCGCGTAAAAAATGATTTTATCGCGATCAGAACCAATACCCCACCAAAATACCGCAAGATTTATTAATTTCTCGGGAAAACTCCTTTAACCCGTTAAAATATCGCAATAAATTGAAATATATCGCGTCAAAAACCACCATATCGCCAAATATCGGCTCAAACCGCGAATTTATAGCGCCGAAATCAATTTATCGGCTTCGTCTTGTCAAAATATCGAACGGAAACATCTCATCGACTTGATATCGTACAAACCGGCTCGTCTCGGCTTCTCGGCTCCACCGTATCGCGAAATAACGTGATAACTCGCGATAAGTTCTGAGAATCTCGTCTGCTCCAGGTACATGACACGTCCGCCACGATCGTCATACACGAGTCTATTTTAGACGGCGCGTGAGGCTTTATCTGGCCTCCTCTCTCGACGCGGCTTTTAGATCTAGGATCGTTGTTCCACGGAGAACACACTTGTGGTCCCAAAATTTACTCGTATGTTTTTTTTATCAGACCCGAAGCTGGGCATCAACGGGGTGAACGGAAAAACTTCCCGGTGAGGCTCTGAAACCACTGTGGCGGGAG